>BDMV01000006.1:42351369-42385783 GCA_008326285.1 Oryza officinalis | reverse complement strand
GTTCACGGTATGGTGTGATGACAACAAATCTTGCTGAAGTGTACAACTGGGTGATGAAAAATACACGTCCTTTACCACTTGTTGCTATCCTGGAGGGTATCACAAGGGGTACACAGAAGTATCTTTGTAAAAGATACGCCATGGCTAGTCTTAACCTTGCCAATCCTAATGTAAGGTATAGCCCCGCTATCACACTGTACATGGAGGAGAAAAGCAAGAAGGGCGGAATGCACAGGGTCTGGCCTGCTGGGAATAGGGAGTTGCTGTTTGAGGTACGCCTGCGTGACAAGAGTGGTGTCGGTATTGGGAGTACGGACATCACATTGGAGTGCACCTTGTGGCCAGACTATCATGCTTGCAAATGCAACTGCAACAAGCCTTTTCTTCGACATCTGCCATGCTCTCATGTTCTTGCCGCTTCCGCAAAAGGTGGTGTCGATGCTAACATATTCGTCTCGCCTTACTTTAGTAAGGAAGCATGGGAGAAGACCTGGCGCGGTGAATTGCGTGGTTGGCGTGCGGTATGTGATTTCACTCGCCCACCCCCAGGGGAAGCCAAGTGGGTGCCTGACTCAAATTTGCTAGTTGGCACGAAGGGGCGTCGCAAGACCCGACGAATCAAGAACCACATGGATGAAGCTGAAACGAACACCCGTTCGCGACGTCGAAAGGCTTGCATTGTATGCGGCGGAGACCATAGCCGTAAAGATTGCAGCATGTACGACGTAGGCAAAGATGCAGAAGGTGGCGATACTCGGCGTGTTGCAGGGCGGAGGTCGACTTCGAGAAATAATCCTTAGTTATTCGTCTTGTAATATTTGTATTTACCAGTTCTACAGTGTGTTCACTTGAACTTGTTAGTATGTAACCTGTACGATGATACTATCGCGTTGCATAACATTGTATTCATTTAAAGTTTTGCAGTGTGTCCACATCATTTTATCAGTATTTGACTTCTGCTATGCTATTAAAATTTCGCTTTGCATAAATTTGCACGCGCATTTTGTCATTTTTTAATTCATTTCTGATGCTCACGACACTGGTAATCATGCATTTTGCAGATATGGCTGCCAGGGATGACGTATCGCTGATCGACGAGGTGATCGATAAACATCACCGTTCGAGACGACTGAGTCAGGGGACGTTCTGCAACGTGCTGAAGATGCGGGGACCGGATCAGTATTGGCGTATCGATCCTCGTTGGGTTCCAAGGTATGTGCAAAACCATTTGTCACCTCGTGCTGTCATTTAAATTTTCTCGCATTGCTAATTATTCCTTTGTAACATGTAACAGGTTGAGAGCCGCTGGGTTGTTGACCTTCGCACGCTTGGTTGAGCCTTCACGTGGAAGGTCACCCCGTATCAACATCGATGCGGCCTTGCTGAGTGCTTTGGTGGATAGATGGAGGCCCGAGACACACACCTTTCACCTGACAGTTGGAGAGATGGTACCCACTCTGCAGGATGTGTCTTTTTTGTTGGGTCTACCGATAGCGGGTGCAGCGGTTGGCCCGACACAGGTCCACGCTGGATGGGCGGATGATCTGTTGGCCAGTTTTGGTGGAGTGGTGCCTGCTCCGCTGGAGGATCTCACAGATGGGCATGGGCCCACGAGGAGTTGGTTGCACCAGTTCCACCAGGAGGTGTTCCCAGAGGATCAGGAGGACTGGGTAGTGCGCCGACACTTACTCGCGTATCTACTGTGGTTGTGTTGACGACGAATTTTGGTAATCGACTTGGAAAGGAAAGAGGAAACCGAAGCAGAGAGAAAGGATTAAGTTGAAGTCGGACCAGGCTTCGTATCGGACCCGGTAACCGTATCGGACTTGGGGAGTGTTGCTATAAAGGGCATATCGGCCGATACGGATTTGGTTTGGTCATGGGCCGATACGGGTTGTGAGTTGACAGTGTCGACGTGGGCTTGGTCTGGGCTCGAAGTAAGCTTCAAGGAAGTTGCCAACTAGAGATAGAGCTCGGTTTTAGGCAATTGTATCTTGTAAATTAGGTAGTTTAGATCTAATCTGTGGCTAGAGTCTGCCGCAAAGACTTGTTTGTTAGTTGTAGATAAGATCGTGCCCTACAAGGGTTTTGTTGTAACCTCGGGTATAAATATCCCGATAGTTTGTACATGTAAACACTCTCTCGAATCAATCACACAAAAACCAGTTCAATCTACTTTCGGCGCATCGCCAACCCTCGCAAGAGGTCTTCTTTGACGAGTTCTTGCTTCCTCGGAGCAGAGGTAAGAACTCGTCCCCGACGATCTGCATCGTCGGGGCTAGCGTGTCGTTTTAGACATGTCAAGCCTCGATGATGTGATCGTCGATTATCATGTCTTGGATAGTCTTGACAGGTATCTCGATTAAGCCTTGCCAGCGGTTTACTCGCTTTAGGGTTTACTGCAGACGATGGTTTAATTTGCATGCTTGGCTAGATTATTCAATGCATCTGTCATCCCCAAAAGCAATCGACGGCTTGATTTTCTTTGCGTTAGGTCTCGATTCACACTTTGAGTTGCTATCGACCTTAGTCCTGTTTTGAGATCTAACACAAAGCCTGTTTTCGATTGTAATTAAGGATAGTACCGGGGTTTTAGCCGGTCTTACCTAATACATGTGATTATTTTATGTTCTTGCATGTGTTTGCCACTTATGCATGCGGATTGGTAAATATAAATACATTGATTACCATATATCCTCAGGATCTCTCTGTGGTTGGTATATTTATATTGGCTGATTGGCTTGTATAGGTTTACACTAGGGTATTAGCTAGTGCGTTTATCTTCATGTTGCCCTCATCGGCTGATTCCAGTAATTTGCTATAAACATGATAACCTAGGCCGATGAGATTAGATCTACTTTATTAGTTCTGCCTTATTACTACCTCAAGTAAGCCGATATAGGATTGCCCTATCGGCCAAGCTCTCACGATGCGACATCGGCCTATCGGCCGATCGGCCATCGGTTCTCACATGGTTTACTTGTTTCTTGTTGATTGCAGATCAAATCAACTGGCACGCTCTACTTACGACTAGGCAAGCCATTCGGACCTGCACTGGAGCTAAGCAGATCTCCCAGGCCGCCGTGGTAACGCGGAACCCGTTTGGTTGCTGGACGGGTCGAAATTCTGCGCCAACAGGTTGTTTGGGTGGGTGATGTTCACAGGGACTCACGCTGACTCCGTGGACAAGCACTTCATCCACTACGCGGAGCAGATCGCCGAGCTACCTGTAGAGGAGATTCCGCAGTACAGTTGGGGGTCGGCTGTTCTTGCGGCGACGTACGCTGGTCTATGCGATGCTTGCAACAGGAACGGCAAGGCCAGTTCTCTGACAGGATGCCCTCTGCTTCTAATGTTATGGGCGCATGAGCGCTTTGACATTGGAAGGCCACACCTGGAGTCGTACGCAAGTTACGGCGTCGATGAGATGTACAAGTCTGGACTTGAAGACATAGATGATCGTCCCACCATGGGATCGCTGTGGATACACCGCGAGGTAAATTGTACATTGCAATGCATTTTTCCAAACACTTTCTTATTCTACGCTTTATCTCGATTTACGGGCACTAATCACATATTTCATGTTTTTGCAGCCGAGGTGGGTGAGCGGAACGACACGTCGCGTGTACACACAGTTCGTGGCGGACTTCGATCAGCTTACGCCCGACCGGGTTCGATGGACCCCGTACACGCATCGGGATGTCGTCGAGCGGGCACCGCACGGTCTTGCAGAGCTCTGCACGCGCGACGCAGAGCTCTGGAGGACCACTTGTCACCTAGTGCTGGACGTGCACGTCGAGCCGTACCACGTGCAAAGGGTACTTAAACAGCTCGGCATGTACCAAGACTACCCTCCGAGAGGTGGACGCTCTCTAGCTGTTAGCCTCCACAAGTAAGTACTTGTCCGACAATGTTATAGGCAAGTAGTGTGTTTTACCCCATCGTATACGTTTCTTACGTACTCATTACATCGTAGTGGAACACGTTCAATGGTTCTAACGCCCTTGCCTATTCGTTCAATAGGCCGAGTTTGTGGAACAGGTTCACGCTAAGTCCAACACGATGCTACAGAGATTGGAGACGAGGCCTCAGCACGTCAGGCAGGACGACGTGGCGTCCGTCCTTCGCAGTTTCCGTTCACGGGCTGCGGCGCTACTTCGTCGTGTCTCCTGTCGGAGCGCGGCTGATGTTGTGCAGCCTTCTAGGCGGGCAGGATCGCCACCACTACCACGACGCTCCAGTGTGGATCAGTTCCGCTCCTCTACTTCACGTCGCCACTACGACGACGCCGGTCCTTCGCACGCTCGGCCTTCACTTCAGGAGACGCCTCCCCCCGTCCGCCCAGGGAGATCGTCTGACTTTGGCGTTCCCGCATCGAGTATGCCACCACCGCGGCCTCAGGTACGACACGTTTGCCTTGCTTACCACGCAGTTCATATCGTAATCAACCTCCGTTTTATACCATATCTTAACCTACGCTACGTGAACAGCCACAGCAGGTGTACGATACCCAGGGAGCCTATGCGGAGCCAGACTTTCCCTACCTGCCGACAGGGGACTACCTGGCGCCCACACCGGGTTGGGGACTCTACGTTACTCCGCGCGCACCGGAGTCAGGGTACACACAGCACACAAGTAAGTATTGTTTAGATCGTAGTTACCATCATCGTTCGCTTAATTCTTATGCATGGTTACTAACTATGAACATGTGGCATCGCCTCTAATTTGCAATAGGTCACGACTACGGGGTTTCGCAGGGGCATTCTGCAGTTCCTGCTGTCTCTCCTCGAACACAGTTCGTGGACAATTTCTTTGCGACGGATGCACCCGATGCGCAGGCTAGCATAAACTACTGGTACGGTGCTCCTCCGGTCACGCAGCCTACGCAGCAGGGGGAGTCCGTGCAGCCAGAGGATGCTACTTCACAGCAGCCGGCACGACATAGGCACCCACCTGATAATTTGACATATCCCACAGAGCAAATCAGACAACGTAAGAAGGGAGGGCCTAGCAAGCGTGCGAGAGGGGGGCATTCTTGACTTGTAGTGTTACCTCTTCGTATGTAACTCTATTCGGTCGCCGCACTCATATGTCACGAAAACATTTCATGTCATTCGCTACATCTACTCAACGAAACGACAAAAAACTTTCGGCGCGTAACAGAGGGCTACGATTGGTCCCTACCAGTTTTTGGCCCGTGACAGACGTTTACGATACGTCGCTATCATCTTTCGGCGCGTCAAGGCGTCCAGACTCAGCTTTTGCCGATGCTTTGTTCGACACAATCATTCAATTTGCGCTGCCGCGTGAACGTGTTGTCAAATCCACGCTACTGGTGAACTCACGTTAGATGGATATGTGCCTCTCCTTCCTCCACTATATATTACATAGGTCCGAATACGCGCTCTTTATCCAATGGCCTGAGGAAGTGCTCATTTCAACCGGTCAAAATTGAAGGAAAAAAAAGAGAGAGGTGAGGAAGAAGGAGAAGAGCCGCGAAGCGTTGTTGTTGTGTTGCTGTGCTTATTCAATCGCAGGTTAGTACAATATCCCGACGTATGGTTATATTTTGTGTCGCATACTACTGTAATTACCATGTATTTGAAATTTCTGAGTAGATCTGTAGCACTTAGATGCGGACCCTTGATTTTTTGCGAGTAGATCTATAGCACTGTGAGTAGATATGTTGAAATTTGTGAGTAGATATGTAGCACTTAGAAGTGTGAATAATTTTAGACTACATTTGTTGTGCACACGTTTGGTTTGTAGTAGTACTATATTTGACCGTACAATGAGAAGTATTAAGGATGTGTACAATATTTGATAGTTCTTTTTTAAAACTGTAGGATGCCAAGGCGTGGAAAAGCTACCAACTCAAGGTAACATAAATCGTTTCTGTGATATTATGTGTTATTCGTTGTGCATGAAATGAGGAATCCTAGATTAACGGGTTAGGACGTTTCATTTATTGTTGACTTGTAGTTATCGCCCGAAGACTGGAAATGCCTTCAACCCATTGCCTTTGCCTAGCGGTGTTCCAGTGCCCATGTGCTGGTGCGGTGATCCTTGCAAGGTAGCCAAGTCTGATGAAGAGGAGACGTACATGCAGAGATACTGGATGTGTGCCAATTTTGAGTTTGAGCCAACACCTCAGATCCGCCGCATTAACTTAATGGTGAGGAAATGATGTTTTGTAATAATTATTTGGTGTATTAAGTAGTCTTGAACAACTTATTTGGTTAGTAAACATTGCATTTGTTGTAGACCCCTCCACCGCTATGTGATTTTGAGCAGTGGATCGACACCGAGATCAAGCCGCAAAACAAGGAGCGGTTGGAGTACATGCGGCGATGGGATGCAGAGCGCAAGGAGAAGATAGAGCAGAGATGCAAGGAGGAGGCCGCAGAAAAAGAGCACAAGGCTGAGGCGGAAATGAGGAGTGTTGCTGCGTACAGGGAGGAGCGGGAGCGGAAGCTTGAGCGTGCGCGGCGAGCGAAGGCAGCAATGGAGGAGAATCCCGATGCGCAGAGGAAGGGAAAGTGGCCTCGTTGCACTCAGTAGTATGCACGAGTTGGTAGTTGTATCCTCGTCGTGTTCAACTCTTGCACTACCTTCCTTCTAGTTCTAATCTAATCTTATCTATGTAACCGCAATGGAATCAGGTGTATCATGTTTAAATTGTACTACAACTTCTCCTTGTTTCGGTATGGTCATGGATGTGCTCAACATCAATTCTTAAAAAAAGTTTTTTCTCGGTTTCTAAAAACATGTTCTGTGAATTCAAAATTTTTTGAGTCCTCCGAAAACGATTTTCGGAATTTTCGAAAATAGACAGAACCAATTTTCGCTTCTGCAAATTTTTGGTCCTATCCGAAAGTGATTTTTGGAATTTCCGAAAATAACCGATAAACAAAATAAGGTTATGTAAATTAATAAATTACAAATGGATATATCTAAAATTATTAAATTACAACTCCGTTATGTTTATCCAAATATGCAGTTACAAATGTGTATGTCAATTATAATAAATTACAATTATAATAACAACTTATAAATTATAATTAATCAATTATAAAAATTTCTCTCATTATTTCTTTACTAACAACTTAAAAACAATTCTTACCAAATTAAAAAAAAAGTTTTGTACATTACTAAATTAAAAATGGATATATCTAAAATTAATAAATTAAAAATCCGATGTGTTTCTCCAAACATTCAATTCAAAATGGGTATTAATCAATTATAACAAAATTATATTTACAAAAACTACTTACAAACTTAATTATGAAAACAACATACAAATTATAATTAATCAATTATAAAATATATGTCATCAATTAATTTTTAACAAGTTAAAAACAACTCTTAACAATTTAATTTGTATTTATAACAAAAAAAATACACTTAACAAATAAAAAAAAAGGCCGGCCGGCCCGGCCTGTCGAACGGCCGACGTTCGACTGGTTCGGCGGCCCAGCCTGTCGAACGGCCGGACTTCGACTGGGCTGCCCTGTTGAACGGCGGAGTTCGACTGGGCCGGCGCCCCGGCCTGTCGACATGCCGCGTGCCGACAGGGCCCAGTCGAAACGCGGCCGTTCGATCGGTCCGGCCTGTTATCGCTCCGACGTTCGATTGGGCCCTGTCGAATCGCCGTGGTTCGACAGGCCCACATTTCCGCGATTTTCTGCAAAGGCCCACTAGTTTTGCAATTTTCCATTTAAACAATATTATTTCTAAAAAAAACTCCGGCATAGCAGCCCTCCGTCTGGGATCCCCAGCCAGATTCATCGGAGAACATGGCGGAAGCTCCGGCACACGACTACCCCACCATCGAGCCCACCTCCTTCGACGTGGTCATCTGCGGCACGGGCCTCCCGGAATCCGTGGTCGCCGCTGCCTGCGCCGCCGCCGGGAAGACCGTCCTCCACGTCGACCCCAACCCGTTCTACGGCTCCCTCTACTCCTCCGTCCCGCTGCCCTCCTTCCTCTCCCCTGACCCCTCCTCCGTTCCCCTTTCCCCCTCCGGCGACGATTCGCATACCGTTGTCGATCTCCACCGCCGCAACATCTACTCGGAGGTCGAGACCTCGGGGGCGGCGCCGGAGCCGTCGAGGCGATTCACCGTCGACCTGGTCGGGCCCAGGGTGCTGTACTGCGCCGACGAGGCCGTGGACCTTCTCCTAAGGTCGGGGGGAAGCCACCATGTGGAGTTCAAGAGCGTGGAGGGGGGCAGTCTCCTCTACTGGGAGGGCCAGCTCTACCCGGTCCCGGACTCGCGGCAGGCTATCTTCAATGACGCCGCCACCCTCAAGCTTAAAGAGAAGACCGTCCTGTTTAGGTTCTTCGAGCTTGTGCGGGCACACATTGCTGCTGCCGATGAGGACGAAGAGGGTGAAGAAGCTTCTGATAAGATATCCGAGGAAGATCTGGACCTCCCCTTCGTTGAGTATCTCAAGAAACATCAGCTTCCACCCAAGCTGAGAGCGTAAGGGCGTCCGTAACTGAGATTACTCTAGTTATTATAGTAATATGACTACTAAGATTGACATCTGTGCCTTGTTTACAGGGTTGTGCTCTATGCAATTGCAATGGCAGATTATGATCAAGACACTGACTGTTGCGAGAAATTGCTGACTACGAGAGAGGGAATCCAGACCATTGCTCTATACTCCTCGTCCATTGGGAGGTCACTTTGCTTGCTTGAACCTTTCCTTCTCCACTTTGGAAAGCATTATATTCTATTATTATGTAAATGCCTTATTGAGCAACCAATCAACTTTCATTTATTTGCAGAGATGTATGTAGTCAAGCATGTAAGTTTAAAGTACCTTGCTATGCTGCTGAAATGTTACATCTGCTTGTTCTGTTGTACCAGGTTTGCTAATGCACAAGGTGCTTTCATTTATCCGATGTATGGGCATGGTGAACTGCCTCAAGCTTTCTGTCGTTGCGCTGCTGTTAAGGGTGCACTATATGTAAGATGATCTTCACAAACATGTGCGCAATGATTTGTCTTCTAGCTCTTGCTATTGTTTTCGTCGACAATCATGTGATTGTAGCATTTTTAATCCCAATAGTCTTACTTGCAATCTGATTGCGACGAAAACGTGTGGTAATGGCGATGTAATATTCCATGTGTTCGGCAAGTCTCTGCCTGAATGGCTGCTGCACCTTCTTTATTTCTCTGTTTGCGGTTGCACGGTTGCTGTGCTGTGGAATCTAGTAAGAGGAATATTTGTCATTCCTAGTGTGATTTCTGTTGTAATTGATCCTTGAAAGATGCTCTCATATAAAACTAACAACCAAAATGAGAAATAAAGTAAATAATCACTTTTGAAAAGACATTGTGTCATTTCTCATACTTAGCCTTACCAATATCTGTTCAGGTGTTGCGGATGCCAATATCTGCACTTCTTATGGATGAGGTATGATACAAACTTGTGCTATTTTTCTCATACTTCATTATTTATTTCACACGTCAGAGGATGCATACTTTATTTGTGAAAGTTGTGTAACCATTTTGTTTTTTTACTCCACTTCTTCATCGTTAAATTGAAATTGTTTATTTCCCTGGATCAGGAAAGGAAGAATTGTTTAGGTGCCAGATTAACATCTGGTCAGGATATTTTGTGCCAGCAGTTGATACTTGACCCATCATACAAAGTGCCTATTCTGGATGCCCCATCTGATGGTTCAGACTCAAACTCGCTGAGAAAAGTTGCGAGGGGTATATGCATAATTAGCAAATCTGTGAAACAGGATTCATCAAATCTTCTAATTGTTTTCCCACCGAAATGTAAGAACCGATACTCATTACCTGTTTGTGCCATATTTCTTTGATGTAGCAATGTATATCTGTTTTGACATGACTCCCTCTCTTCATTTAGCATTAGAAGAGCAGCAGATTGCAGCTATACGGGGTCTTCAGTTGAGCAGCAATCTAGCAGTATGCCCTCCTGGAATGTAAGTTATTTATTCTATCATCATATCATTCAACAATGTCAGTTTTAGCACGCACATGCTATGTCCACCCCCAAGACTAATAGCTTACCTTACAAGTCAATCTCACTTTTAGGTTTATGGTGTATCTGTCTACCCCATGTGCTGATAGTGATACCTCTACTGGAAAACAATGCATAAAAAAGGCAATAGATGCTCTATTCGCTCCACAGGCTTCAGATTCTTTGGAAGGCCACTTGGAGGAAACTAGTGAAAATAATGAGGACTTGAAGCCGACAGTAATTTGGAGCTGTGTGTATGTTCAAGTAATCACGGAGGTGAATTTCTTTTATCACCATTATAGGCTGGATTCATGTAGTCTGAGTACTGAAGAACACCTATCTTGTCCTGGTGTATATGCATTTTTTCCCTTAAAAGTTCACTGTCCTGTCTTACAAATCAGGGAACATCTAGTTCTTTATTGTCGTGCCCTACACCTGATGAACATCTGGACTACCGGAGTATACTGGATTCATCAAAAAAGGTATTGCATTGCATGTTGCATTTTCTTTTGAATGTACCTGCATCAAAAGTACTACCTCCAGACATTTTTTCTTGTCGTTAGAACAAGCTGCTCAATACTAACTTGAGCTAAGCAGCTTGTCCTAAGTTCCTAACGACAAGAAAAAATACGGAGGGAGTAGGATAAAAATCACCATGGATCTTTCAGAATTGTTCTTATTAGTATCAGATGGCTTATTTTATCTGCTTTCACGTTGAAGGAGCAACTTCTATATACATTTTGTTTTGGTGCAAGTTCCATCCATGATTGTAACAACCAACTTTTTCTTTGCAGTATAAGTTTGTACACTATGTTGTAAATAGCTTTAGTATATATTTAATGTTTCTTTTAGTCACTACCTACGGCTATGGTAGCATGATATATTGAGATGTCACATAACATCGAATATGATTTGTCCTTGATCTGACTAATTCGTTTTATGGTTCCTTTGTTGTAGTTATTCGCAGATATTTGTCCTAATGAAGAATTCTTGCCTAAAAAGTCAGCTGCTGTATATGCTGATGATGACTCTGATTCTGCTGAGTAAGATCATTCATTAGGTATGGAAATCTTTACATATGGAAGCTGCACTACTTTGCTCATGTTTTAACTCATTGGAAATGAAAAACTATCAAAATCATTGCAAATGAACCTGTACTCTTTTGATTGTTGAGGGGAAAATAGAGATAGGAGTTATCTGGCTACATATAAAACTCCAAATTCTAGAGATATTTACTGTTTACCGTCTTTCATAATTTCTTGATAACAAGTCCATAACCAGTACAAAATAAGAAAGCCAGTGTGCTTAACTGTTTACAACAAGAGCTTGACAAAATAAAGCGCGCACACACCATTTGTAGGAATCATATCAATGTGGACTAACCATTTGTTGCTTTCGCTTTTGCTGGACGGCAACTTCTACGTACCGAATGTGAACGAAGGCATCATCATCTGTTTACGGTGTGCCTTTTAGTGTCCTCTGAACCGTCGTGTTGGATTTAAAACGTTGAAGTGGCTGCTGGCATCAGTAGGAAAAACTTTTACAGGCAGGAATGCAGTTGTTCCCGGCGTTTAACATTTGGTAAATGTATCCCTACACATGCGCGGTGCAAATGGGCTACTACTAGTGCCTCAGCACTTGCTGTGTATGGAGTTACAGGCAATGATGTTTTACGGCAAACATCCTAAATCATTGTACAGTCGAGAACGAAAATTACACTCAAAACATTCATGTGTTTTTCCTGATGGAGTTAAAATGCTGAAATTATTCATCTTGGGTGTTTCCAGTCTTTGGCTCGGGTGTAGTATTTTCACCTAGCACGGTTTATCTAATCATCTAAATGCTTGATACTCGACTGCCCGAGTACAAGCTTGTTGAGATCTGGAAACTGCCAGCCACCTTTTAAATTTGTTGAGAATAGAATTGAATGTCAAATAAGAATCTGGGTTCTATGCGTAAATCATGAATTCGCTTGGTGTATGAGACATGTCACATGCTAGACCTGAAAGGTCCGGTGCTGGCTTGCAGTGTCCGGACGCAACCGCCTGCTTCTCCTTCCAAACGCCTCGCCTCGCCTCAGCTTCCTGCTAGTGTAGCCGCATCCGTCCCGGCTGCCGATGGAGATGTCGCGCTGAGTCCGCGCCACTCTGCGTGTCGTGGTCGTACGTGCACGATGCTGGTGGCGCTGTCCAGGGGCTGCTCTTCTAGGCTCGCATCGCCATTGTCTCCACCCACCTACTCTGCTTCGGTGGCGGCGGGCTCAATTGTTCATAGCCCCGTGATGCACTCGGTTGGAGATAGGGGTAAAAGTGGTAGGGATAAATCCCAGTCCATCCCATACCAATTTCTACATTTAACTCGCTCGATGTCGTATTGAGTATCATTCCGACTACTTTCAATTTTGCTATTTTTGGTAATTCTGAAAACATGCGTGACGAAAATGATATGGCTGTTTTTTTTTACTAGTTTCATTTTTCCATATTTATGGGGATATCCCCTTTTTATCCGTATAGGATTCTCTGTTTTAGTGGTGGTTGGCTTATGAACCTTACAATATGTGTATGTGTTGTTGCCATGCTAGGTCATTTAGGTCAATATGTGAAGTTAGGTTTCTTAGTTCTACTTGTTGATATTCCTATTTTGTCATTCGATATCCCGACCCTTACCGACACGTTCTTGATCGAATGGACCTGTTTTCGATTTCTAGTGAATCTTGTTTTCATTCCTGTTTCTGGCTTTCCCAACTTCGATTTCATTTCCATATTAAAACGTAAATGTGAAAGTGAGTTAAAGTTTCATTTTCATCCCTAGTTGGAGCTAACTCTATCTATCTCAAAAACACATACCTAGGTGCATCCAAGTACAACTTCCTTCAACATGGTTACAACCATAGTTTGGATATCACATAACTTATGATAAGACCTACTACTGACCAGATCGATTCTATAGTTCTTTGAGGGTGCATCAGCTGTTGCCATCAATGTTAGTAAATGATCCTCCACTCCCATCAGATGCACTCATATGAACAAGTGCGTGTTGCATTGCACATTTTCTCGTGTTCAATGGCTAGTTTCTCAACAAAGAGCTTGGGTATCCCTCTCCATCCTCAAATTGTCCAATGTGGAGTAGCAAAATCTCATGGACATGGTGGTAGATCATTGCCTGCTTAGGCCTTTGGGATTTTGTTGGCATTAGCTATGTGAACCTACTTATACTTTATGTGCATAGTGATGATGTACTTTATCCTAAGCAGTATGCCAAGGTTTATATCGATCACAGGGAATAAAAGAGAAGGTTAAGCGTAGCTAAACATAAACTATACCCTTTATATGTATTGAAGCTCGAGATTGTTGTTGGTAGGTTGAAGACTGCACATGTAAAAGGGCTGGTCACAAGGGCTTAAGATTGAATGACATCAGGCGGCACCGGGAAAGCTAGAGGCAAGGGATTACAAACTAGGTTTTGCTTGTGAACTAACATAATAACATATTCTAATGCCTGGATATTGGAAAGTAATGAGTCAATTACTTGAAGAGATCTTGACTTTAAACATTTCCCCCTCTATGGCACTAGAGGATGAAAGCATGAGGAAGGAAATAACAATGAGAGATGGAAACTAAGGTGAAACTTTTTGCTAGTTTCCACTATCCAAACAAAGTGTTATCTAAATGTAACTTATTAGACTAATCACCTAAAAACTAGTTTCCCTTAAACCCCTTGCGAAAACTAATTTTAATTTAACTAGCTTTAACTTTGGTGACCCAAACAATCGCTAAAGGTTAGTCCTAAATCTGTTTTCAAATGATTCCAACAAGGATAAGAAACATAAGGAGCATAGTAGCCTGGTGGTTGGTGAGTTAACTCCCTCCCATGTGATCTTGGGTTCAAATCCCACCCAAGACCGGACAAGTCTAGGGTTTAAACCATAAACCCTAAACACCAACAGACCTTAGGGTTCAGGGTTAGGGTTTAGGGTTCAGGGTTCGGGGTTCGGGGTTCGGGGTGGCTACCAGGTGTACACCGTTCTACTATAGTCGTGGTTACACTATGGACTCCAGTCAACACATGCTTTGGCTCATGCTACAGTATGCCCGATTTACCAAACCACTGGACTAAAACTTTTTTAATTTTTTTTAAGGGGGGTAGTACCTTGTTTCATCCTATCTTATTTTGTATCCTATAACCTTGAATCCTATACAAGGTTGTTATCTTTCCTATGCCCATGATAAGTCTTGAATTGGAGTAATCCTTCAAGAACAATTTTCCTGAATGGTTGCTTGTCCATGACTCGTTTCCTATTACAAGTTTCCTATGAAATATATTTATGCCTCTAACCTTAACCGTGTTATATCCTCATAGATGGCAATTGTATACCAACCAAATTGTTTTTCAGGAGGGTACTTCAGAAAACCCCAAGCAATGTACTCTTCCGGTTATACTTCAATTTGCCGAGTTTATTCATCCACATTGACCGCCAAGAGGACCTCCATTGTGAATTAAATGCAAAATAGATGCCATATATTCCATTTATGTAATAATTTATTGTGTGGATGTAAAGCCAATCCGAGGCTTGTAAAGGTGAATTCTCCTAATTAGATATCTTGTTGCCCTAAATAGAAAGGTTGGGAGACTGGAGCTCAGACAAGCCATGCTACCATCACAACCTACAAACTGGTTGAACCAAGAAGTATTGTTCTATGGCATGTATGCAATACAAAATCTTTTCATAAGCATTAAATCATTTCATACATACATCTCATCATTCATTCATCATGATATCATACCATACATCCATGCCTTTTTGAGAGAAAAAGTTATTGCTACACATGCCATCTAACAACTCCTTTTCACCATGACCTGAGTATATGAATGTTCATGATGAGACATTACCTGATTTTGTCCCGAGTATTCAAATTCCGATATTCCAAGTTTCCCAGGTGAACGATTCATCGAACTATATGATGTAATACGGATGTCATTTTCCCGTTTATGTAAGACCTTTATGGATGACTGTAATAGTAATCAGGAACCCGTTTATCCTTATTTTCCCTAATCACCGTGCTTGCTGTCCAGAAACTTTCCATTTGCCAAATGTGGACTCAGCAACGCGAGCTCATGACCATAATGTTTAAGGTTGTACCTAGCCTTAACCTTAACATGCTAGTAGTATCCAATAATGTCCTTTTAATTTGGGTAGTTTACCAATAGCTTAATTTTATCATCATGTACCCTATTAAGGAAAACCCTTGAGCAAATGTGAGTTCGACAGGATTAGATCACGACCATAGGCCTTGAAAAAAATTATACCTTGTTACAACATTGATATACTAATGACCAATAGGTAGTGCGTCCTTAAAGGTCATTATTATCAAATTGGACATATTTTCCCATGAACCATACTCGCCATAACCGATCCACGCTCGGTCGGATAGAAGTTCTTATTACCTTAACTATAGCAAGTCGATAATACAACTTAAAAGGTTTTTGTAAACTCATTCCTTTGATTAAAGGAGTGTGTATAGCAGGACCAACTAAAATTTCTTTTAAAATGCTAAATCTGGTATATTTGAAAAGATTTTCTAAATATCAAAAGCTGATAATGTGGTATCATTATCAGGGAATCAATCTATGCCTGATCATCTTTTCTATCCACAACTCAACCCAAATCTCGGGGACGAGATTTATTTTAAGGGGGGTAGATCTGTAGCATACCAAAAATTCAAATTTCGAATTTTAATTACACTTAAATAATAAAAATGTGTTCTCGAGTCATTGACCAAAAATTTTTCCAAGATAAGACCTAGGTGAGGTTAACTAACCATGATTACATGTATAATTATAAATGACTTAGAACTTTTTCCTTTTCAAAATAATTTGACATGTGAAATATTTTCATATTTGCATATACACAAGTTGTGGTGTGATTTGAGTCTTTTAAATGCTTTCAGATTTTGGATGCAATGCATAATAGGCCTCATGAACACAACAAGTATACATATAGGTTAATTCATATATATAAACATAATACCAACCCTACACTAGTCACTACCTTAAGTACACCCATGCTCAAGTATATTATGAGTTGAGCATGGTGAATAAGAAGTAGAATCTAAACACATCATCTCTGGTTAATTATAAATTTAGAATTTAATTTTTCAACCATTTATATATATACTTATAATAGGAACACTTAAAAGAGAGTGAACTCATTGAATATTTAAAAATAAATGGTGTAATATAAAATCATGGGGAAATTTATGTAAGAACTATTCACTACATATAACCCACTGGAATTTTGGTGTAATTTAATATGTATATTTGATACCTCAAACAATTAGGTCAAAACGGTCAAATTATATATTATTTCAAAACCCTAATCGGTAAAACGAACACATTTCTTATATGTGTATTTTATCACATAAAAGTGTATAGAGGATATAATTTATTCAAATACTAATCTATTTATCATGAATTAATATAATTTTTCCAGAATTTTTTTTATAAGTCTTGACCTCCTAAAAATTTAAACTAATTTCGGTTAGACTGAAGTTTTCTATTTTCCTGAGAGAAAAATATAAAGAATTTTTGGGTGAAACCAAAGGAAATGGAATCTAGCTATATTTGACTATCTCCAGAAAAATATACATTAATTTAATATGCACAGAAATGAAGTTATGGACTTTCAAAGAATGAGAGAAGAAAGAAAATAGGAAAAATCCTGAAATTCACACTAGACAGCTGTACACCAGACTCTCTACCCTCTTCTCTCCCTTTGCCTCCATCTCCATCACCTGGACCCACTTGTCTGTCTCACGGGCTAGCCTCACCTCGGTGAACAATCCTCCACCGCCTAAGCAAATACAAAGAGAGGCAGAGAGCGGGGGAGGTCGACGCCGGTATGCTCGACGCGTGGTCTTGACGTGTCAACGCCGGGCTCCTCCTCTACTACCTCCCATCTGCATCGCCGCCCCTTCTAGTCCACCCCTGAGCTAGCCAAGCTGAGAGAGGGAGAGCCGGAGCTTCGGATTCCCTTTTCTCTCCAACCCCGGCCGTGGAGACGACGACCGGCGTCAGCGCCCTTGAGCGCGGTCATTATCTCACTTCCCGCGTTCTACTACCTATGCAAAGCACCGATCCCGATCCCTCTAACCTCGTTCAACTTCGTGCAGTGGTCACGCCGGAACACCGCCGTGCACCCCGGAGCACCAAAGCGCCGCCGCCTTGGCATTGTCGCCATCCGGCCGTTCCCGACCAAGCCGGGCCAACCCGCCGCGCCATCACCTTCGCCTTGGTCCCAGGAGGCTGCCTACCGGGGGAATTGAACCATGATGCCGTGAAACCCGAGATCGACCTTGTCTTCTCCAAGTCCGGCCGCTGGGCCTCATCACCGAATTCGCCTTCTTCGGTGAGCCGTTCTTCAATTCCTTGCGTATGGAGCATCCCTCGAACTTCTTTGACCCGGTAGACATGCATGCATGGCAGATCGCAAAGGAGAGCACGCTGTCACCGTGAAGCTCTATCTTCTACACCGCCGCCCGGGAGTTTCTCCACCGCCTTCGCCGTACGGGCTTCACCGGACCTCGTGCGCCACTCGGTGAGTTCCCAGGACACCCGTGGAATCATGCGCATGCATCCGTCCGCGCCCAACCGAGCCGAAGCGCGATAAGCATCAACACCCCGAAAGCTACCGTCGCCTCTACTGCCGTAGCCTCCAATTCCGGCCACCGCAGCTGGCGGCAAGACTACCATCCGCTTCGCCATGATCCCCTCTACATTTTTTATTTTGGACGCCCGCTGAGATCCGTCGCCGTTTGCCCTAGCCGCCGGCGGAAAGCTCGCCGGAGCTGCTGCTGCTCCTCTCCCAGCCACTGACCCACTGACGTGCGGAACCCATCTAATCAGCGCTAAAGAAATCGGCTTAGTAATAGTATAAAACCCGCAAGTTTCTAAGTGTAAAATGCCTTAGGCTGACTTGTGGACCCTATAGATTTGTAAATTGAAAATATAAAAGAGAATAAGGAAACCTTTATCTGTTCAACTGGAAATTAGGTCAAACTTGTAAAATCCATATCAAATCAAATATAGCTCATTTTGAGATAAAACCAACTCCAGTAGATTCATAAAATTGTGAAATTTAATTTTGTAGAATAAAATCCTATACCCACGGTATGATATTTATTTCTAAAATTGCAATTAAGAAATAGTTAACTTAGAAATTGTAAAATTTGTAGAAAATTCATTTGTGCTCTAAATGAAGTGAACTAAATTTCTGTAGAACCACCAAATTATGAAATTTAATTTGGTAAAATAAAATATTATAGTTCTATAACAGAAATAGCATTAATTATTGATTTAGTGAAATAACCACTATATGTACAATTGAATTTCTAAAATTTATAGGAAATTCATACTAGCTCTAAAAATTTTGAAACCAATTGCATTAGTCTTAGAAAACCATCCTCTTCACCTCAGTAATGTCAACTTGATCAAAAATGGATATTAAAAATGTGTCTCAATGATATATGAGTAGATCATACTATATGTTAATGCAGGTATAGAAAATTCATAACTTTTAAATGAATAAAGATAAAATAGGAATTCTTTCACCTAAATTCATCTTAGGTCTGAACCTATGCACTGAGAAAAAATCATGCATTTTAGAGCATTTTGCATATTTTGCATAATTTGGTATTTATTTTCATATCGTGTCATTTGTATAGATGATTCGCATCAACGGTGAAAGAGTGTTTTAGGTGGGATTCTTATTGTTCCAGATCAAGGCAAGTTTATTCCTCCCCATTCCTTTGATCACATTGAAACCCATGATTTGGGAGATGAAAAGTATTGTTTGTAAAACTGCATATGTATTTAAGATAAAATGATATTTGAAAACTTATTAAATGGTAGCTATGACCTTATTGCTGCATAATCTACCTTGATATATTGTTACCCTTTCATTTGTAACCATAGTGATAATGGGAGTACATTGGTTGTACTCTAATGGGACTAATTAAGTTCTTATATGCCAATTGCTTAGCCATGCCTAGAACCATGCAAATGAATGATTTTATAACTTGATGAATGAGATTATGATTAATTGGTTAATGCTGGATTTATGATGGAAATGCTAAGTATTTGTGAACTAAAATGGAGTTAAACTTGTTTTTAGACTTGGGCGGCAAGTGGTGCACATATGGTGTTAGTTGTGCACCGATAGGGGGAGTGTTCGCCTAGGTTGAGTAAGGACCGAACTTGGTGTCGTTCACTATTGTTTACCGTACATCCACATGTGCTATTATGGGGTGGTCTTAGCTAATTAAGTTACTTAAAGTCTAACCTTGCATATTGGTAGGCCGAAGTAGAATGAATTAGTCTGAGCGATGATTCATAGGAACTACCTATTTACCCCACTGATTAATGGGGGTAGCTTAGGCGTCTAAGTCTGTCCAATTCAATGATACAGTGCCTCGTGGGGGAACGGATGTGTTCGCTGCCACGGCGTTAGGTTTAAGGCGTGGGCCTGCCACCTAGCGGTTTTGGGTCATGCACAGAATGTGATGTGCACTAGAGTTCCCGACCTTCCGAAAGGTTCTGATAAACAACGATTTGGACGGAGTCGCGACACAAATCGATCCGGCTTCTTGAACGCGCACGCTCTTGAGCCCCGTAATCGCAGCACCACGTCTCCTCTGGTTATCACCCGTGTCGAAATGCGGGTGACCTCGCCGAGAAGGCTAATCCCTGTTTGCCAATCGAAGAACACAAACAAGAACGAGATAGAATACAACCAAAATTGCAGATGAATGATTAAGCTCACAAGTTGGGGTCTTACAAACCGATCTAGCGGCGAAACTGTTCTTGACAGATTAATCTAAGCAAAACCCAAAACCTAAAGATAGCGACGGCTACTGATATATGGAGTTTAGGGTCGTGCAAGCACCCCTTGACGCATCCCTAATAGGCTCCAACACGATACACGGGCCAAAGGCCCAAATACGGCGTCGCAGCGCCGGGATAGACTCTGAATGTCCACTTGTTCGGTCAATTCCCGATGACTCGTAACGAATTTGGACATGGGACCAGAACCATTGGAAAGGTTATCTTCTTAGCTTTCCATCCATATAAAGAATGCCCCAATCCGAGCACGTATGCGACCTGGGCGCCTGTTTTAGTGCAGACTGGTCCTGGACTCCGAATTGCACCCGAAGTCGACTTGGAGAAGGTCTTGGTTCGGTCCCCAATCAACTTCTTTGATATTCCATGCATTCGTTATGCTCGGCTTCTTTTCCTTCATCCAAGTAAGTACCTCTGCAAACGAAAACAAACAAAAATCATTGTGTAGCAAAGTATGTTCAAAAATATAACAAATAAATCTTATATAGAACTGGTTAACCTTTGGCTGATTAATACACAAGGTAGTCATGGTTATATCCGAGCTAGTTGTGTCCTCATCATCCGTATCGAAACGCGGGTGACCTCGCCGAGAAGGCTAATCCCTGTTTCCCAATCGAAGAACACAAACAAGAACGAGATAGAATATAACCAAAATTGCAGATGAATGATTAAGCTCACAAGTTGGGGTCTTACAAACCGATCTAGCGGCGAAACTGTTCTTGACAGATTAATCTAAGCAAAACCCCAAAAACCTAAAGATAGCGACGGCTACTGATATATGGAGTTTAGGGTTGTGCAAGCACCCCTTGATGCAACCCTAATGGGCTCCAACACGAAACACGGGCCAAAGGCCCAAATACGGCGTCGCAGCGCCGGGACAGATTCTGAACGTCAATTTGTTCGGTCAATTCCCTATGACTCGTAATGAATTTGGACATGGGACTAGAACCATTGGAAAGGTTATCTTCTTAGCTTTCCATCCATATAAAGAATGCCCCAATCCGAGCACGTATGCGACCTGGGCGCCTGTTTTAGTGCTGACTGGTCCTGGACTCCGAATTGCACCCGAAGTCGACTTGGAGAAGGTCTTGGTTTGGTCCCCAATCAACTTCTTTGATATTCCATGCATTCGTTATGCTCGGCTTCTTTTCCTTCATCCAAGCAAGTACCTCTGCAAACGAAAACAAACAAAACTCATTGTGTAGCAAAGTATGTTCAAAAATATAACAAGTCTTATATAGAACTGGTTAACCTTTGGCTGATTAATACACAAGGTAGTCATGGTTATATCCGAGCTAGTTGTGTCCTCATCATCCGTGTCGAAACGCGGGTGACCTCACCGAGAAGGCTAATCCCTGTTTGCCAATCGAAGAACACAAACAAGAACGAGATAGAATATAACCAAAATTGCAGATGAATGATTAAGCTCACAAGTTGGGGTCTTACAAACCGATCTAGCGGCGAAACTGTTCTTGACAGATTAATCTAAGCAAAACCCCAAAAACCTAAAGATAGCGACTGCTACTGATATATGGAGTTAGGGTCGTGCAAGCACCCCTTGATGCAACCCTAATGGGCTCCAACACGATACACGGGCCAAAGGCCCAAATACGGCGTCGCAGCGCCGGGACAGATTCTGAACGTCAATTTGTTCGGTCAATTCCCTATGACTCGTAATGAATTTGGACATGGGACCAGATCCATTGGAAAGGTTATCTTCTTAGCTTTCCATCCATATAAAGAATGCCCCAATCCGAGCACGTATGCGACCTGGGCGCCCGTTTTAGTGCAAACTGGTCCTGGACTTCGAATTGCACCCGAAGTCGACTTGGAGAAGGTCTTGGTTTGGTCCCCAATCAACTTCTTTGATATTCCATGCATTCGTTATGCTCGGCTTCTTTTCCTTCATCCAAGCAAGTACCTCTGTAAACGAAAACAAATAAAACTCATTGTGTAGCAACGTATGTTCAAAAATATAACAAGTAAATCTTATGTAGAACTGGTTAACCTTTGGCTGATTAATACACAAGGTAGTCATGGTTATATCCAAGCTAGTTGTGTCCTCATCATCCTCCCCTTCTTGATTGGAAACCGTCCTCAGTTTCATCTTATCATGGAGCATTTTGAACTTATATTTATCTATCACAACATCCGATGAGGAACATTTCTTGATGGCCATATGGTTGGATCCTGAAATCTTTTTAGTCGAAAAACCACAACACTCCCCTTCTTGCAAACCAACCTGTAAGTCATTTAAACAACTAGAGGAACTTGATAGAGAATTACGTATACACATGCGGTTCTCTAGACAATACATTTCATCATGAAAAGGAGGTATAGTCAAATCCGAACAAATATATACTCGATGCACATTATATTCTCCTTTACTATCATAATTGCCAATAACATGACAAATTACATTAGAAGGGCATGGCAATTCAAATCTAGCAAATAATTTTGTCTCTAAACAGTTGAGTGGACAAAGATCATCAAATTGAATATAACCCCAAGTATTTAAAGAAGATAGCAATTTAAGTTCTTCATTCTCGCTAGCAATGTGAATAACATGTTTAAACTCAACACATGGTGGCTCTACTATAGAACTAACATGTTCATTCACTAGTTGTGGCATGGATATAAGTGAAGCATCGCACAACTCTTCTTTATCACAAGGAATATCAAGCGAATTATTTTGTGACAAAGGTATTTCGATGGGTTGCTCTAATGTAGCATAAGTAGTGGACATAGTCAGCACATCATAACTATGCATACCTTGAGTAGTTGTAGCAAGATTATCATTACCTTTTTTCTCATCTTTAGAAATTATAGGTGCTTGGTCAATTAAACATTCCTCAAACATGCATGGAGCTATGGATAGGTCTTTTTCTTCTTCGTCTTTCTTCTCTTCCTCCTCACCTTGGTTGTTCTCAGATGCCTGCAAAATATTAGTATCCAAAACAATAGGCAGAACATTACGTTCGTTTTGTAATAACTCAGACTTAGTTGAAGGCATCACAATATTATTATTATTCCTGGTATCTCTGAAAATCTCATCGATTCTATTCTTCGTCCTTTCAATACTATCTTTGAAAATTTCTTCGATTCCATTCTTCATCCATTCAAGATTATCTTCGAAAATTTCAGAAAAACTCATTGGTTTCAATTTCATTTTTCGACCATTATGTCTAAATGTGTATGTATTAGCAACAAAATTATGCAAACCATTTTTATCATATACCTATGGTTGACCAAACAACAAAGAACATGCTTGCATAGGGACAAGATCAAAATTGGCAGTATCATGGTAATTTCCAATCGAAAAGTTTACTCTCACAATTCTATTTACCTTGAACTTACCACAAGAGTTGAACCATTTGATGTAATATGGATGAGGATGCGGTTGTGTAGGCAACTCAAGTTTCTCAACCAAATCTGAACTCACAAAGTTATTGCAACTCTCACTATCGATTAGAGTACGACATGCTCTATCCTTAACCACAAACTTTGTTTCAAATAATTCGTGGTACTGCCATTGCTCCGCTTTCTCCATTTGAGAACTTAGCACTTGTTGCACCAAAGTACTTTCATCACGTGCATCTGTGGAAGGTGATGCAGCAGCTATGGTTTGTCTCCCATCCAACTTTATCTCATATCCATAAGAGACGTAACCTACCATTATCAGTAGAAAAAGAGAACAACAGAACAATATTGTTCCTATTAACTACAGATCATGGAAGCATCTTACCAAGCTCTTACATGGACCTCATCATCGTCACCTGCCATTGAAACACTAAAACAGCAACAAACGGTGAAGGTTATCCCTAATAATCTACTACGCAGGTGTGGTGGTGCCTCTCAACAATTCTTAGCAATATGGAGTACCTAACCAAGCTCTTATAAAGTTCTTACCAGCAAAGCAAAGGGTACCTGGAAGGCGTAGTCAGCGATTGCAGGGATCAAGAACCTGTGTTGTCCAGAAGTAATATGTGGAGCTAGGAAGGCCAAATATATGTGAGTGGTACACAATCCAATGACAGATAGTAATGCTGAATAAAAATCCCAAGTCACGTGCCCTTAGTTGCTGGTCTACTCGTGTCCTAGACAGTAGTGGTAACAATGATGGCGCAAATGAATATGACACTAGTAAACAACAAGGAAGGACTGGCAGGCAAGCTTCGGCGAGTCTCAGCAAAAATAGCAAAACCGAACTGGCAGATAAGCTCAACGGAGCGCGTCGTGAGCTCGAGGCACTAGTGGAAATAAACTTTTCTTTTTTTTCTTTTATTTCTCTTTTCTTTTTTTATTTTCCAGGAGCACAAAAATAGGAACACCACAAAGTTACAGCTCAATCGGAGTTGATATGTGGCTTATGGAATTTTTTGATACCACTATTAAGAGAGTGCAGAAACTTGTGAGCTCAAACTGACAATTTTGCAAGCCAAAATTTGGAATTCTGATTTCGCCAAACCCGCCAAAGGGGGGGGGAAACGGATGTAAAATTTTTTTCTCTTATCCGAAAAGTTAAAATTTGCCTGATTCCGAGTCCGTATGCAAAAGTTATGGCTGTTTGAAGTTTGGGTTTCCGGCTAGGTTTTCCAGAGGGGATATAACCTAGTCTTTTTGTGGTGGAATTGGGATATGGTGGCAGCGGAGTATGTAGGGTGTTCTGGTGATGCGTGGTGATCTGATGGGTGTTTATGAAGGCAGAACGGCTCTCAAAGGATGAACCCTAACACACGGTGAAAGGTGGCGGTTAGGGTTACAAAGGAAAAACACACGACTAGACTAAAACACGCACTAGACCAGCAATAAGAACTTAAACTAGGACTCAAACTCAACACTACGAACTCTGAAAAAGAATCATGCAAAGGCTAAACACGGTCTAGGTTAAGGTAACTAACGACTAAATTTTTTTTTTGCTTTTCTATAGACTCTAGGATTATTGCGAAAACAAAAACTAATCTAGGGTAAAGAAACTGGGCGAACCTGACGGTGAACCTAGAGCTCTGATACCACTTGATGTGCACTAGAGTTCCCGACCTTCCGAAAGGTTCTGATAAACAACGATTTGGACGGAGTCGCGACACAAATCGATCCGGCTTCTTGAACGCGCACGCTCTTGAGCCCGCAATCGCAGCACCACGTCTCCTCTGGTTATCACCCGTGTCGAAATGCGGGTGACCTCGCCGAGAAGGCTAATCCCTGTTTGCCAATCGAAGAACACAAACAAGAACGAGATAGAATACAACCAAAATTGCAGATGAATGATTAAGCTCACAAGTTGGGGTCTTACAAACCGATCTAGCGGCGAAACTGTTGTTGACAGATTAATCTAAGCAAAACCCAAAATCTAAAGATAGCGACGGCTACTGATATATGGAGTTTAGGGTCGTGCAAGCACCCCGTGACGCATCCCTAATGGGCTCCAACACGATACACGGGCCAAAGGCCCAAATACGGCGTCGCAGCGCCGGGACAGACTCTGAATGTCCACTTGTTCGGTCAATTCCCGATGACTCGTAACGAATTTGGATATGGGACCAGAACCATTGGAAAGGTTATCTTCTTAGCTTTCCATCCATATAAAGAATGCCCCAATCCGAGCAAGTATGCGACCTGGGCGCCTGTTTTAGTGCAGACTGGTCCTGGACTCCGAATTGCACCCGAAGTCGACTTGGAGAAGGTCTTGGTTTGGTCCCCAATCAACTTCTTTAATATTCCATGCATTCGTTATGCTCGGCTTCTTTTCTTTCATCCAAGCAAGTACCTCTGCAAACGAAAACAAATAAAACTCATTGTGTAGCAAAGTATGTTCAAAAATATAACAAGTAAATCTTATATAGAACTGGTTAACCTTTGGCTGATTAATACACAAGGTAGTCATGGTTATATCCGAGCTAGTTGTGTCCTCATCAGAATGGATTCACACTTGCCATCGCTGATGCAAGGTTAGGCGTTAAGTAATGTAAAGGCTACGTTGTGACCTCTAGACCGCATTCAATGTGTAGAGTGTGGTGGTACCGACGAGTACCGGATAAACTAGAGTGTTCATATCATGTGGGTAAAGCTGTACAAACTCTGTAGAGTTCTCTAAAACTAATCGATTAGCCGTGCTCACGGTCATGAGCGACGTGAATTGTCATGGGTATAGATTTATGTTTTATAAATGTGTTTATGAAAATGGGCTATGGGAATGGTGATATGAGTTGAGTGATGTTGAGTATGATGTTGATGATGAGTGTGATGATGAGGTTGCCCGGTGTGGGCTGATATGATGATGTTGATAATGAACGTGAGACTTGGTGTTAGGATGGAGAGTTTGTATATGGGGTTGAGATGGTGCATATTATGGTTTACTTATGTTAATGTTTTATTAATTGAATTGTGAACTCCTTTACAAATGATTGTGAACTAAATCTTGCTTTATGCTAAAATAAGTTACAAATAGCCTTCCTTGATTTATGCCATGCATGTAGTATGTTAGGATTGTCTTGTGCTTGCCGGTACATTAACTTGTTTAATGTACTGACTCTTGTACGACTGGAATATCCATTTTGCAGGTTGTCTGCTTAGCCTTCTGAGTGATTCGGGGAATCGTTGCTTCTCCTAGGATCGGATCCAAAAGGGATATTCTCCTTGTCGGGTGCTTGTGGAATTGGGTAGCCAAGTTTCCGCGGATCAGTAATTACCTGGCTGTATGGCCTATCTATTTACATATAAGTGTAGAGTAAAGTCATTTGTGTTTACTCCTTATTATTCTGATTTTCATCGCTTAGATGAAAGTGTGGAACTAGAGCTTTTCCTGGGATCTAGTTCTACACCGGTATGGGTATTGAGCATTTGGGATGTCGTAGAGCTTTAGCGAATTTTGTCAAGTCTCCTGAGATGTGTAACACATCTGGTCGTCATCTTCGTATGGTTTGACGAGCATGTCTCAGGCTGAAGTTGACTGGCATGCTAAAGTCCCAGCAATATCCCCTATGCTCTCTACTCGATACTTCAGGTTTTATACTATATATGTCATTTGACTTGATAGGGAAGCAATGAGGTTGGATGGTTACTGTTTTACTCAATTATTATTGGACCCCATCCAACTAAATATTTCGCGCTATCATTTCAAATAACTTACATAATATTTAACCCGGGGTGTATCAAAACGGGCCCACTTGTCACCATACTCGAGGGGTGGCACCAAGCCTGGGCGCCCCCCCGAGTGGGGCCACCCAGGCCTAACGCTGGGGGCTACTGTCGGTGATACGGCCCCGGTGGTATCGAGAACAAAGGGACGGGCGGCCCCATGCACCCACCCTGAAAAGGTTGCATGCTCCTTGTCGTAGCACGCATGAGTGCCATGCCAGGACCTTGTAGAATGTCTCCGTTGCCAGATATCAGTCGAAACGACATCTGTTATGATGGAAATGCATGACAACATGGAATTTGAAGAGTGTTTTTCAGCCCGACCAGTGTCGTTCTTTCCCTACCACGCTACCACAAATTAGTTCCTAAACCTGACGTGCTCGGTGTAGAAGGGCCCTCAACGGACCAGATTAACTTGTTGTGGGGTTATTTCCATCGAAACTTTAAGGACATTGTCCTAAAACGTATCGCTTATCCAAAGGATGTGCCAAACAAGGTGAGGAATGTGTTTATTCACCATGTTTCTGAACATTTCCCCTGGAAAGGATGCATGCTCCATGACGTACCACGCATGAGTGCCACTCCAGGGCATTGTAGAATGTCTCCGTTGCCAGATATTAGTTAAAACGAGATCCGTTATGATGGAAATGCATGACAACATGGAATTTGAAGAGAGATTTTTAACCCGTCCAATGTCGTTCTTTCCCTGCCACGCTACCACAAATTAGTTCCTAAACCTGACGAGCTCGGTGTAGAAGGGCCCTCAACGGACCAGATTAACTTGTTGTGGGGATATTTCCATCGAAACTCTAAGGACATTGCCCTAAAACGCATCGCTTACCCAAAGGATGTGTCAAACAATGTGAGGAATGCGTTTATTCACCAAGTTTGCGAACTTTTCCCCTGAAAGGTTGCGTGCTCCATGATGTAGCATGCATGAGTGCCACTCCAGGGCCTTGTAGAATGTCTCCATTGCGAGATATCAGTCAAAACGACATCCGTTATGATGAAAATGCATGACAACATGGAATTTGATGAGAGTTTTTTAGCCTGTCAAATGTCGTTCTTTCCCTGCCACGCCACCACAAATTAGTTCCTAAACCTAACGTGCTCGGTGTAGAAGGGCCCTCAACGGACCAGATTAACTTGTTGTGGGGTTATTTCCATCGAAACTTTAAGGACATTGCCCTAAACGCATCGCTTATCCAAAGGTTGTGCCAAACAAGGTGAGGAATGTGTTTATTCACCAAGTTTCTCAACGTTTCCCCTGAAAAGGATGCATGCTCCATGACGTACCATGCATGAGTGCCATTCCTGGGTATTGTAGAATGTCTCCGTTGCCAGATATTAGTTAAAACGACATCCGTTATGATGGAAATGCATGACAACATGGAATTTGAAGAGTGATTTTTAACCCGTCCAATGTCGTTCTTTCCCTGCCACGCTACCACAAATTAGTTCTTAAACCTGACGTGCTCAGTGTAGAAGGGCCCTCTACGGACCAGATTAACTTTTTGTGGGGATATTTCCATCGAAACTCTAAGGATATTGCCCTAAAACGCATCGCTTACCCAAAGGATGTGTCAAACAAGGTGAGGAATGTGTTTATTCACCAAGTTTGCGAACTTTTCCCCTGAAAAGGTTGCGTGCTCCATGACGTAGCATGCATGAGTGCCACTCCAGGGCCTTGTAGAATGTCTCCATTGCTAGATATCAGTCGAAACGACATCCGTTATGATGAAAATGCATGACAACATGGAATTTGATGAGAGTTTTTTTGCTTGTCAAATGTCGTTCTTTCCCTGCCACGCCACCACAAATTAGTTCCTAAACCTGACGTGCTCGGTGTAGAAGGGCCCTCAATGGACTAGATTAAATTGTTGTTGAGTTATTTCCATCGAAACTTTAAGGACATTGCCCTAAAACGCATCGCATGTCCAAAGGATGTGCCAAGCAAGGTGAGGAATGTATTTATTCACCAAGTTTCCGAACATTTTTCCTGCAAAGTATGCATGCTCCATGATGTGGCATGCATGACTACCACTCCAAGGCCTTGTAGAATGTCTCCGTTGCCAGATAACAGTCGAAACGACATCGGCTATGATGGAACTGCATGACAACATAGAATTTGAGCCCGTTGGATCTCGTTTCCTTTTCCTGCCACGCTACAAAAATTTACCTTCTAAACCTGACGTGCTCGGTGTAGAAGGGCCCTCAGCGGACCAGATTAACTTGTTGTGGTGTTATTTCCATCGAAACTTTAACGACATTACTCTAAAACGCATCTCTTGTCCAAAGGATGTGCCAAACAAGGTGAGGAATGTGTTTATTCACCAAGTTTCCGAACATTTCCCCTGAAATGGTGCACGCTCCATGATGTAGCACGCATGAGTGGCACTCCAGGGCCTTGTAGAATGTCTCCGTTTCCAGATATCAGTCAAAACGACATCTGTTATGATGGAAATGCATGACAACGTGGAATTTGAAGAGAGTTTTTTAGCCTGTCCAATGTCGTTATTTCCTTGCCACGCTACCACAAATTAGTTCCTAAACCTGACGTGCTCGGTGTAGAAGTGCCCTCAACGGACCAGATTAACTTGTTGTTCCATTATTTCCATCGAAACTTTATGGACATTGCCCTAAAATGCATCGCATGTCCAAAGGATGTGCCAAACAAGGTGAGGAATGTGTTTATTAACCAAGTTTCTAAACTTTTCACATGAAAAGGTTGCAAGCTCCATGACGTAGTACACATGAGTGCCACTCCAGGGCCTTGTCTAATGTCTCCGTTGCAGGATATCAGTCGAAACGACATCCATTATGATGGAAATGCCTGACAACATGGAATTTGAGGAGAGTTTTTTAGCCCGTCCAATGTCGTTCTTTCCTTGCCACACTACCACAAATTAGTTCCTAAACCTGACTGCTCGGTGTAGAAATGGCCCTCAACGGACCGGATTAACTTGTTGTGGGGTTATTTCCATCGAAACTCTAGGGACATTGCCCTAAATTGCATCGCTTATCCAAAGGTTGTGCCAAACAAGGTGAGGAATGTGTTTATTCACCAAGTTTCTAAACTTTTCCCTTAAAAAGGTTGCATGCTCCATGACGTAGCACGCATGAGTGCCACTCCAGGGCCTTGTAGAATGTCTCCGTTGCCAGATATCAGTCGAAACGACATCCGTTATGATGGAAATGCATGACAACATGGAATTTGATGAGTGTTTTTTGGCCTGTCAAATGTCGTTCTTTCCCTGCCACGCCACCACAAATTAGTTCCTAAACCTGACGTTCTCGGTGTAGAAGGGCCCTCAATGGACCAGATTAAATTGTTGTGGGGTTATTTCCATCGAAACTTTAAGGACATTGCCCTAAAACGCATCGCATGTCCAAAGGATGTGCCAAAGAAGATGAGGAATGTGTTTATTCACCAAGATTCCAAACATTTTCCCTGGAAAGTATGCATGCTCCATGATGTGGCACGCATGACTGCCACTCCAAGGCCTTGTAGATTGTCTCTGTTGCCAGATAACAGTCGAAACGACATCGGCTAGGATGGAACTGCATGACAGCATAGAATTTGAAGAGAGTTTTTTAGCCCGTCGGATCTCGTTTCCTTTTCCTGCCACGCAACAAAAATTTAGCTTCTAAACCTAACGTGCTCGGTGTAGAACGCCCTCAACGGACTAGATTAACTTGTTGTGGGGTTATTTTCATCGAAACTTTAACGACATTGCTCTAAAACGCATCGCTTGTCCAAAGGATGTGCCAAACAAGGTGAGGAATGTGTTTATTCACCAAGTTTCCGAACATTTCCCCTGAAATGGTGCATGCTCCATGACGTAGCACGCATGAGTGCCACTCCCGGGCCTTGTAGAATGTCTCCGTTTCCAGATATCAGTCGAAAGGACGTCCGTTATGATGGAAATGCATGACAACATGGAATTTGAAGAGAGTTTTTTAGCCCGTCCAATGTCGTTCTTTCCCTGCCACGCTACGACAAATTAGTTCCTAAACCTGACGTGCTCAGTGTAGAAGGGCCCTCAACGGACCAGATTAACTTGTTCTTCCATTATTTCCATTGAAACTTTAAGGACATTGCCCTAAAATGCATCGCATGTCCAAAGGATGTGCCAAACAAGGTGAGGAATGTGTTTATTCACCATTTTTCTGAACATTTACCCCGGAAAGCTTATATCCTCCATGATGTGGCATGCATCAGTGCCACTCCAGGGCCTTGTAGAATGTCTCTGTTGCCAGATAACAGTCGAAACGACATCGGCTATGATGGAAATACATGACAACATGGAATTTGAAGAGTGTTTTTTAGCCCGTCGCATGTCGATTTCTTTTCCAGCCACGTTGCTTCTAAACCTGACGTGCTCAGCGTAGAAGGGCCTACACCAGACCTAACTAACTAGTTGTGGCGTTATTTCCATAAAACTTCAAGGACATTGTCCTAAAATGCAACGCTTATCCAAAGGTTGTCCCAAACAAGGTGAGGAATGTGTTTATTCACCAAGTTTCTAAACTTCTCCCTGAAAAGGTTGCATGCTCCCTGACGTAGCACACATGAGTGCCACCCTAGGGCGTTATAGAATGTCTTCGTTGCCAGATATCAGTCGAAACAACATCCGTTATGATGGAAATGCATCACAACATGAATTTGAAAAGAGTTTTTTAGCCCGTCCGATGTCGTTCTTTCCCTGCCACGCTCCACAAATTAGTTCCTAAACCTGACATACTCGGTGTAGAAGGGCCCTTAACGGACCAGATTAACTTGTTGTGGGGTTATTTCCATTGAAACTCTAATGAGATTCCCCTGAAACGCATCGCTTATCCAGAGGTTGTGCCAAGCATGGTGAGGAATGTGTTTTTTAACCAAGTTTCTAAACTTTTCCCCTGAAAAGGTTGCAAGCTCCATGACGTAGTATGCATGAGTGTCACTCCAGGGCCTTGTAGAATGTCTCCGTTGCAAGATATCAGTCGAAACGACATCCATTATGATGGAAATGCATGACAACAAGGAATTTGAAGAGAGTTTTTTAGCCCGTCCAATGTCGTTCTTTCCTTGCCTCGCTACCACAAATTAGGTCCTAAACCTTACGTGCTCATTGTAGAAGGGCCCTCAACGGACCAGATTAACTTGTTGTGCGGTCATTTCCATCGAAACTCTAAGGACATTGCCCTAAAACGCATCGCTTATCCAAAGGTTGTGCCAAACTGTCACGCCCCGATTTTTGATCGGGATTAAAAATTGCCTAATAATACATTTTCCAGAAATTTAATAAAAATTTAAAGCAATTTAATCAAGTGAAATTGTGAGGGAAATTGAATTTTCCTTTAAAAATCATGGCCGGAAATATTTTTGTAATATTCGCCGTGCCCTAAAATACTCTCCGAAATTTTTCGTGAATTTTTGGAGCTAAAGAAATAATTTTAAAGTCACAAAGTTCATTTAACTGATTAAATAAATTGGAAAACAAATTAAAAAGGTCTCCCTTTGTTTTGGGCCGTTTCCGGCCCAAAACCCCGCCCTCTCTCCCGCGGCCCACGCGGCCTCTTTTTTTTTTTCCCTCCTCTCTCTTCCCGGACCGGCCCACTCCTTCCTTTTTCCCTCCTTCCTCTCTCTCCGGCCCAGCTCGGCCCGTAGCCGCGCCCATGCCCGCAAGTCTGCTTCACCTCCCTCCTCCTTCCTCCTGCCGGTCAAGCCGGCAACCACCCTGCCGCCATTTCCGCCGCCACCCCCCCACTTCGCCCGCTTATTCCGGCCATCCCCGGCCACCCCGCGCTCTCCCTCCTCTATAAAAAGCACCCTCGTGCTCCCCTCCACCGTTTCCCCCACTCCCGCGAGCTCGCCGTGCCCTCTCCCGTGCTCCCCGCGCGAACCCGAACCGCCGCCGCCCGCCACCGCTCCGGCCGCCGCTTCCCGCCGCTAGCGCCGCCGCCGCGCCAATCCGCCACCACCATCGGCCCCGCCGCCGCTCGCCGACCCCCGTCCGCCCCTGCGCGTCCGCCGGGAGCCGCCGGAAGGCCGCCCGCACCGCGAGTCCGAACCGCCGCCTCCTCCGGCCGGCCTCCGTCGCCATTGCCGCCCGGTGAGCTCTTCTCTCTCTCCCTTTCTTTCTTTCCCCACCGATGCGCCGCCCCGCCCGTGCGCTGCCGTCGCACGCCGCCGCCGCCACAGCGCCACCGCCGTCGCCGCTCGCCGGCCGTCCCCGCCGGTGGCCGCGCCGTCGCTCGGCCGTAGCCGCCGCCGCCGTGCCCTGGCCGGGTCGGCTAGGGTTTCGGCCGAACCCTAGCCGGCCGCCTCGGCCTAAAGGCCGGCTCTTTCCTTCCGGGCCGGTCCACCACTTCCTCCGACCCAGTGACTGTTGGGCCGTTTGGCCCATCTCCCTGCAAAAGTCTATTTTGCGTCCCCCTGCTCTTTTCTCAGGCCGGCCCATCACCCCGCTCGGCTCGTGAGCGCATCTTCTCACGAAAGTACAATCTTGGTCCCTCGTATTTTTGGGCCGTCAGCCCGTTAGTCCTCTCTCCCAAAGTCCACTTCACGTCCCTCCCAGCCCTTTCTCCTCTATTGGGCCGTCGACCTATTATCTTTTATCCACACAAAAGTCTACTTTACGTCCCTCGGCCCTTTTAACTTTTTCCCGAGAAAATCTAGCTCATCTCCTCAAGTCCAGTTAACCTCCCTCTCAGCCTAATTTTCCCCTTTCTCCTGCAAAGTCCTTTTCACCTCCTTTTTCTCTCCGGTTCGCCGACTTTTGTGTCGCCGACGCGTGGGCCCCCTTTGTTTAATCCGGTCCACACCCAGACCACGTGGCCGCCCGCGGCTTCGCCACGTTGGCGTCCACGTCGGCGCTACTTTCTCCCTTTCGTCCGTCGTGGTCGCCACGTCAGTGCCACGTGGTGCGTCCGCACCCGTGCGTGCGTGGACTTGGTCCACCGTGGATTGTCCGCCCTTGACCCGTTGACACATGGGACCCGCCGTTCCGGCACCGTTCCCCTTTGATGATGTCAGCGTAGTCCTTTCCTTTGTAAAATTAATTAATAATTGCGCAATAAATCGATTTAATTTCCAGAAAATCATTTAAATGGCTCAAAACTTCTAAAATTCATAACTAATTCATACGAACTCCAAATTGAGCCATTCAACTTGCAAAATTCATCTAAAATTGAGCTCTACATGTTTGCTTACTTTTTATGTACTGTTTACTTGGTTTTTATTAGAGTTTTTCCTCGTTTTGCGAGCCAGCGTGTAGATTCCGCCGTTTCGAAAGTTCGCGTTCGCGAGGAAAAGAGTTCGGAAGATTGTTTGAAGAAGCAAGGCAAGTCACACATTCCCCCTTGAGCATGTTGTACCTATTTTGTGAAATGTTTTA
>BDMV01000006.1:42264209-42351269 GCA_008326285.1 Oryza officinalis | reverse complement strand
GCCGCCATTTCCGCCGCCACCCCCCCACTTCGCCCGCTTATTCCGGCCATCCCCGGCCACCCCGCGCTCTCCCTCCTCTATAAAAAGCACCCCCGTGCTCCCCTCCACCGTTTCCCCCACTCCCGCGAGCTCGCCGTGCCCTCTCCCGTGCTCCCCGCGCGAACCCGAACCGCCGCCGCCCGCCACCGCTCCGGCCGCCGCTTCCCGCCGCTAGCGCCGCCGCCGCGCCAATCCGCCACCACCATCGCCCCGCCGCCGCTCGCCGACCCCCGTCCGCCCCTGCGCGTCCGCCGGGAGCCGCCGGAAGGCCGCCCGCACCGCGAGTCCGAACCGCCGCCTCCTCCGGCCGGCCTCCGTCGCCATTGCCGCCCGGTGAGCTCTTCTCTCTCTCCCTTTCTTTCTTTCCCCACCGATGCGCCGCCCCGCCCGTGCGCTGCCGTCGCACGCCGCCGCCGCCACAGCGCCACCGCCGTCGCCGCTCGCCGGCCGTCCCCGCCGGTGGCCGCGCCGCCGCCTCGCCGTCACGGCCGTAGCCGCCGCCGCCATGCCCTCACCGGGTCGGCCTAGGGTTTGGCCAAACCCTAGCCGCCCGCCCCGGGCCGTAGAGGCCACACTCGGGCCGGCCCCTCTCCTCTCCCGGCCCAGCGGCCGTTGGGCCGATTGGCCCATCTCCCTGCAAAAGTCTATTTTGCGTCCCCCTCCTCTTTTCTCAGGCCGGCCCATTACCCCGCTCGGCCCGATTGCCGCCGCCCATCGCGAGAAGTCCATGTTTGCTCCCTCCTCGCCCTTTCTCCTCTATTGGGCTGTCGGCCTATTATCTTTTATCCACACAAAAGTCTACTTTACGTCCCTCGGCCCTTTTAACTTTTTCCCGAGAAAATCTAGCTTATCTCCTCAAGTCCAGTTAACCTCCCTCTCAGCCTAATTTTCCCCTTTCTCCTGCAAAGTCCTTTTCACCTCCTTTTTCTCTCCGGTTCGCCGACTTTTGTGTCGCCGACGCGTGGGCCCCCTTTGTTTAATCCGGTCCACACCCAGACCACGTGGCCGCCCGCGGCTTCGCCACGTTGGCGTCCACGTCGGCGCTACTTTCTCCCTTTCGTCCGTCGTGGTCGCCACGTCAGTGCCACGTGGTGCGTCCGCACCCGTGCGTGCGTGGACTTGGTCCACCGTGGATTGTCCGCCCTTGACCCGTTGACACATGGGACCCGCCGTTCCGGCACCGTTCCCCTTTGATGATGTCAGCGTAGTCCTTTCCTTTGTAAAATTAATTAATAATTGCGCAATAAATCGATTTAATTTCCAGAAATTCATTTAAATGGCTCAAAACTTCTAAAATTCATATTTAAGTCATACGAACTCCAAATTGAGCCATTCAACTTGCAAAATTCAGCTAAAATAGAGCTCTACATGTTTGTTTACTTTTATGTACTGTTTATCTGGTTTTTATTAGAGTTTTTCCTCGTTCTGGTTGATGCCTGGACAGGGACTTAATACACAAAATGGTCTGGAAATTTGGGAAAATTTCCGGGCGTGACACAAACAAGGTGAGGAATGTGTTTATTTACCAAGTTTCTAAACTTTTCGCATGAAAAGGTTGCATGCTCCATGACGTAGCACGCATGAGTGCCACTCCAGGGCCTTGTAGAATGTCTCCGTTGCCAGATATCAGTCAAAACGACATCCCTTATGATGAAAATTGATGACTACTTGGAATTTGTAGAGAGTTTTTTAGCCCATCCAATGTCGTTCTTTCCCAGCCATGCTACCACAAATTAGTTCCTAAACCTGACTGCTCGGTGTAGAAAGGCCCTCAATGGACCGTTTTAACTTGTTGTGGGGTTATTTTCATCGAAACTCTAGGGACATTGCCTTAAACGTATCGCTTATCCAAAGGTTGTGCCAAACAAGGTGAGGAAGGTGTTTATTCACAAAGTTTCTGAACTTTTCTCCTAAAAAGGTTGCATGCTCCATGATGTAGCACGCATGAGTGCCACTCCAAGGCCTTGTAGAACGTCTCCGTTGCCAGAGATCAGACGAAACAACTTCCATTATGACGGAAATGCATGACAACATTAATTTGAAGAGAGTTTTTTAGCCCGTCTGATGTCGTCCTTTCCCTGCCACGCTACCACAAAGTAGTTCCTAAACCTGACGTGCTCGGTGTAGAAGGGCCCTCAACGGACCAGATTAACTTGTTGTGGAGTTATTTCCATCGAAACTCTAAGGAGATTCCCCTGAAACGCATCGCTTATCCAAAGGTTGTGCTAAACAAGGTGAGGAATGTGTTTATTCACCTTGTTTCTAAACATTTTCCCTGAAAAGGTTACATGCTCCATGACGTAGCACGTTTGAGTTCCACTCCAGGGCCTTGTACAATGTCTCCGTTGCCAGATATCACTCGAAACGACATCCGTTATGATGGAAATGCATGACAACATGGAATTTGAAGAGAGTTTTTTAGCCCGTCCCATGTTATTTTTTCCCTGCCACGCTACCACAAGGGCCCTCAACGGACCATATTAACTTGTTGTGGGGTTATTTCCATCGCAACTCTGAGGACATTCCCCTAAAACGAACCGCTTATCCTAAGGTTGTGCCAAACAAGGTGAGGAATGTGTTTATTCACCAAGTTTCTAAACTTTTCCGCTGAAAAGGTTGCATGCTCCATGACGTAGCATGCAAAAGTGACACTCTAGGGCCTCGTAGGATGTCTCCGTTGGCAGATATCCGTCGAAATGACATCCGTTGTGATGAAAATGCACGACAACATGGAATTTGAAGAGTGTTTTTTAGCCCGTCCAATGTCGTTCTTTCCCTACCACACTACCACAAATTAGTTCCTAAACCTGATGTGCTCAATGTAGAAGGGCCCTCAACGGACCAGATTAACTTGTTGTGGGGTTATTTCCATCGAAACTCTAAGGACATTGCCCTAAAACGGATCGCTTATCCAAAGGTTGTGCCATATAAGGCGAGGAATGAGTTTATTCAGCAAGTTTCTAAAGTTTTCCCCTGAAATGGTTGCATGCTCGATGACGTAGCACGCATGAGTGCCACTCCAGGGCCTTGTGCAATGTCTCTGTTGCCAGATATCAGTCGAAACGACATCCGTTATGATGAAAATACATTACAACATGGAATTTGAAGTGAGTTGTTTAGCCCGGCCAATGTCGTTCTTTCCCTGCCACGCTACCACAAATTCTGACGTGCACGGTGTTGATGGGCCCTCAACAGACCAGATTAACTTGTTGTGGGGTTATTTCCATTGAAACTTTAAAGACATTGCCCTAAAATGCATCGCTTATCCAAAGGTTGTGCCGAACAAGGTGAGGAATGTGTTTACTCACCAGGTTTCAAAACTTTTCCCTAAAAGGCTTTGATCTTCCAAGACGTAGCACGCATGAGTGCCACTCCAGGGCCTTGTAGAATGTTTCCGTTTTCAAATATCAATCAACATGACATCCGTTATGATGGAAATGCATGACAACATGAAATTTGAGGAGAGTTTTTTAGCCCGTCCAATGTCGTTCTTGCCCTACCACGCCACCACAAACTAGTTCCTAAACCTGACGTGCTCGATGTAGAAGGGTACTCAACGGACTAGATTAACTTGTTGTGGGGTCATTTTGATCGAAACTCTAAGTACATTGCCCAAAAACGCATCGCTTATCCAAAGGTTGTGCCAGACAAGGTGGGGAATGTGTTTATTCATCATGTTTCTAAACTTTTCCACCGAAAAGGTTGCATGCTCCGTGATGCAGCACGCATGAGTGCCGCTCCAGGGCCTTGTAGAATGTCTCCGTTGCTAGATATCAGTCGAAACGACATCCATTATGATGGAAATGCATTACAACATGGAATTTGAAGTGAATTTTTTGGCCCGTCCAATGTCATTCTTTCCCTACCACGCTATCACAAACTAGTTCCTAAACCTGACGTGCTCGGTGTAGAAGGGCCCTCAACGGACCAGATTAACTTGTTGTGGGGTCATTTTCATCGAAACTCTAAGTACATTGCCCTAAAACGCATCGCTTATCCAAAGGTTGTGCCAAACAAGGTGAGGAATGTGTCTATTCGCCAATTTTCTAAAATTTTCCCCTGAAAAGGTGTGGGCACCCAGAAATCATACCGTCCAATGTAATTTCTGACCATCACATAATGTTGAATGAGTGGGATCCATACACGCATAAATAGCCACTCATATCTCAATGTGCCCATGATCACAAATTGACATCATTCGATATAAAATCCATAATGCCGAATAATGAGCAAAGGAGATATTGCTGGGACTCCGCATGCCAGTCAACTTCAGCCTGAGACATGCCCGTCAAACCACACGAAGGCGGCGACTAGATGTGTTACACATCTCAGGCGATTTGACTCAAAAAGCAAGAGCTCTACAACATCTCAAATGCTCAAAATTCATACTCGTGCTTAGCTAGTCCCTAGGAATGCGACTAGCCTCACACTTTCATTGCAAGCAATTAATCAACATAGCAAGTGCCATAATAGGGTTAAAGAGCAGCGAGGTACATGACACAATAGGGTCCGAGGTCCCAACATACAACACATAAATATAGCATCGGAAGTCTCAGATAGAGCTCATAAGCAAAATATAAAACCGGTGGTGCCACAACCCCACTAGGGCAAACCAACCGGGCAAGAGCCAAGCTGCAAGAGATCACTCATTGCCCTCGCCGCCATCGGCAGAGCAATGACCACACAAGAAACATAACTCATAACTGGAATCCTCTCCTGAAATTGCAGACACTGGGTTAAGTACAAGATTGTACTCGCAAGTCTTACCCAAAATTATATACACATAAGGGAGAGAGAAGTATGCAAGCTTTCTAGCCTATAGTGGGTCTCTAGGTTCAACATTTACATAAAGCTAATTTTATTGAGCAATTAATGAGTAAAATAAGCAAGGACAAGTAAATCTATCATCATCTTAATTTATGGACAGCAAATATATAATTCTGAAATGTATAAGCGAATGAGCCCAAACGACGCTCTCATCATCAACCATGGACTACCAAAGTCTATACCAACATGGCACAACATGCCAACACCACCATCAAACATAATCCCATCCATAATAATCCACATTTGACGCTAACATAACTGACTAACACATCAAGCATTGTCCATAACCGAGGACGCGGCTATTCGAATAGATTATACTCTGATCAGAGGTGTACAACTGGACCCACACGAAATGAACAAAGATCAAATGCTACACACCCCGTCGAGTGCGATACACAAGTGATTCAAGCTCATTACATGCCCTTTCTTCGCCCCACCCCAACCACCTATACCACGCCGGGGTTCCCGACGACTCAGTCACGTGCGTGTCTGGTGTGACCAAGGCGGGCGCGCCACGCGGGAGGCACCCCCGGCCAAACCTAGGCACCCGAGGCCCTCCAAAGGCTACCTGCCTCATGACTCTCCAGCGTGGTATAAATGATCACAGTAGAACTAGTAAGAACAAGTCGGTCCCAAATAAGGCATGTGGTAAGTACGTAGGGTGCTTGATTAGATGTCAAAATGTTCGGTCCTTAACGACCTAGACAGGGCTACTTGCATCAGGGGAAAACTGTTAACGACGAAATTTGGTAAATCATGCATTGGATTCAGAGTTAAAGCCGAAGCCGATTGGAGGAGATAAGCGATTACAGAAATAGAGTATGAATCGGCTGCAAGCCAAATCGGCTCGGTTGGTGTGCTTCATCAGGATTGCCGCGTGCGGATTGAGTCCGAAGAAGGCAATTGTATCTATTAATTAGAATATTTGTTAGTTTCCTTTTATCTTTAGGAAAGTGTGTTTAGCGTCCCTTAAGGACTTTATGTTTTTCTTTTATCTTTAGGAAAGTTTCTTTTTTGTCCTACAAGGACTAGTATCTCCCCATGGGTATAAATATGTACACCCGGGGTTATTGTAAAGAAAAAACTCTCGATCAATACAATTCGGCGCATCGCCACCTTTTACTCTGTTACGGTTTATTTATTAACCGGCGGAATTTGGCACCTGACGCGGGGCTGCATCGGCTGTCGATCTCCGGCGAAGGGGTAAGTCCAATGTTCCGTCGGTTTAGGCAATTGTATCATCTACGTCGGCGTCGTTCAAGGCTGCATCAGTACATTCGACCTCTTGGATTGCTCTGGTTTGGATAATATATTTGCCTGGCTGTTTATCATATGTCTTCTGTTAATCTAGTATTAGCATCTCGATTTAGTTTTATCGGCTGCTTCTCGTTTTAGGGTTTCTGCCGGTATCGGCTAAATCGTCTTGCTAGATTAGATTAGCTTAGGCATCTACCACCCTGAAAATTAGTCAAGGGCTTGATCATCTAGATACCGTGTTTCTTTACATACTTAGTGCTGCATTAGTTGAGTTTGACCTACTAAGTCGTGCTTAGAACCATGAATCTCTAGCCTGCTTTTTGATTGCCGATAAGGGTTTCATCGGGGTTTCAGCCGATGAGTTATCTGGACGTTGCATCGGCTTATAAGGATTGCATATAAGTTGAATTTAGCCGATGACAACAAAGGTTTCATTGTTTAATCTAATCTTGTGGATTTTATGGCATTGGATCTATGTTAGATTCACTTCATCGGCTATGCTATGAATATATATAATCTCTCTCTTGAGATGTTTTTAGACATAAGTGATTTATACTGTCTCGGCGCCCTGTCCGATCTATCCCAATCACTTGGTTTAAATATATTTTGAGATTTAGATTATGTGTCATTGATATCTACAGCCGATCGAGTATGTGTAACTTTCGTTTCACTTTATCAAGTCATTGCCGATCAAATGCATATTATCATCAACCGATTGTCTCTTTGTCATTATTTACATCAAGTGTCAGAATCTACATTGAACACATAGCCGATAGCTCAAAACCCTATCGCTATCGGCTGTTATCAGGATCGGCTGGAAGTACTACATCGGCTATGTTGGCCGATCGATTATTTTATCTGTCGTTTGTATATGCTGTCATCAAGATCGGTTGGAATTACTACATCGGCTATGTTGGCCGATCGGTTCTTTGATCTGCTATTTGTATATCTTGTCAGTTGTAGGATCAAACTGACTGGCACGCCTGCATCTCACTAAGATTTGGACCTGCACTGGAGCTAAGCAGATCTCCCAGGCCAGTGTGTGTTTTTCGCATCAACAGAAACCAACCTCCCATCATCGCCCTATCACCCGTCCAAGTCCAACATATTTCATCAACCATTATTTAGTGTAAGTGCTCAAGTTTTATGCGCAATAATGCAAGTTGTCTATATACCACAATTAATAGCACTGTCCATCCCTATAGTTCTATTAGCACTAAGCATGGCTAAGCATTAATGAATAAGACATCCCAAGTGATCCAAACCAGTGGCAATAGGGTATAAGGACAACAATATCACAAGAATTAAATGCATAAATAGGTTCTACCCATACACCATAAACCGACAATGTTAATATCTAGGCAATGCATGCATATATATACGTATAGATTGCAACCAAATCATTTTTAGAGAAAGCATAGGTTCTATATGCTTAGGTGCTTGCCTTCCTGCTGAGGGTAGTCACTATCCTCCTCTGGATATGGCTCGTTACTCTCCGGAATCTCCGAATCTATCGAAAAGAAGCAATATGCGAATAAGAGCCAAATAAACATGCACATGCAATATGATCAATAAATTATGAAATAAATACAGTGGGTAGATCATATTTTAACTTGAATTTACGTGAATGAATCACCAGATTATCACTTATGGTTTGGGAGATATGAAAATGACAAGCTCTCAGGTGCTGAAAATAGTAGTTCTGTAAATATTAATGTTTCCTTTAGTACATTACGAGTAACATGCATTTCAAACCAAGATTTCATAATAGTGATCACTTTTAGAGTAAAGTACATCACTCAAAGGTCCTAAGAAAAATTATTTCACAGCTATATGTGTTGTCATTATTTATATATGGGTTTTACAAGTTAAAATCATGGGAATGCTAATTAAACTTCTAAACAAGTTTTAAGAGGTAGTTTTGCCAAAAACAACTTCACGACAGCAAAGAGTACTAAAATATAAGCTCAACAAAAATGGTTTCACAATTTTTGCTTTTACCAATAATTTCTTACGAATTTATTAAGAGCTAGACCACACATGGGATACCTATAGCTATTTATATTTTTACTCGGAAAACCAGTACAAAAGTTGGTCGTTTTTATTTTACAACATTGAAGAGCTCTGTTTTATGAATCTATAGGAATTTGGTTCACTGAATTTGGAGTTCATATGAATTAGTTATGGATTTTTAAAGTTCATACCTCTTTCAGCTCAATAGCTAGCTCAGAAATCGATTTCTATTTTCACTCCCTTTTTCTCCAACTTCCACCGGACTTCGCTCACATGGCAGCAACCTGGACGTAGGGTCGTGCGAGGCTAAGGCCTCGGGCTGATGGCAAGAGACGTAGCAAGGCCTCGGGCTGACGGCAAGAGACGTTGCCTAGGGCTGCTTCAACCGAAATCAAAAGAGATGAACTCGGGGTGAGTTGGAGCCACCTTCTAGCTGCAGCAATCGAGTGGACAACCTATAGAACGTTGCTATAGATGTTCAACATGGAGGGAATTCAAAAGAGGCACCATGGATGAAAAGGAAGCTCTCCAAATGGAGGAAAACAAAATGCTGCTGCTGCAGCCCTGCAGGCTGAAACCACCACTCTCTTATTCCTTCTCGATCTCTCTCAACTCTCCATGCATGTGCAAGATGTTGGGATGGATGGTAAGCTTGGATGATGGGGATTGTTGTGGTCTAACATGCAGGGATTGATCTTGGGCTATTGGATGGGATTTGGGGAGAAGTGAGATGAGAGCTCAGCTTCAGGAAGAAAAGAAAGAACAAGCAGTGAAGATGAAAGGGGAGGAAGAAGAAGGGGTTTTCTCTGCTCCCCCCTTAAGTCCTGAGGTGGGAGCACACCCATGGGTGTGTTGTGGGGCTAAAGAGGCACCCAAGGTCAATGACAAGTGGGCCCAAGTCGTGGTTGTCTTTGAGGGTGAGACAGGTGGGTGAAAAACTGAGTATAGATTCATTCTTGCAATTTCCAGGATTTATTTTCTTTACCTCTCTTGGTAAATTCGATTTGGCTACGTAAAACTTGTTCAACAATTCAGGAATTTGGTGTGGTGATAGGTGTTGGTTTATAGGTTCCATTTTTCAAAGTTTCACACATAAATTCCAAGTATTTTAAATCTGGTGAAAAGATGAAATGGGTTAGGCTGAAAGTTATATTGAAATTTCAGGAGGTCAAAACGGAGAGCTAAAATTCCACAAAATTTATTTTTGTTGGTGATAAATAAACTAGTATTTGAATAAATTATTAAACATGTATACTTCTGTTCAAGTTATTGTTCAAATAGAAGTGGTTTCAATTTTACCGATTAGAGTTAATTTTGTTATCGCATCTGATCAATTGGCAATATAGTAAATATGCAATCTAAAGGACAACAATTGCACTTCTAAATACCTGGTTATGAGCCTAGGGCTCTTACAAAAGGTTGCATGCTCCATGACATAGCACGCATGAGTGCCACTCCAGGGCCTTGTAGAATGTCTTCGTTGCCAGATATCAGTCGAAACGACATCCGTTGTGATGGAAATGCATGACAACATGGAATTTGAAGAGAGTTTTTTAGCCCGTCCAATGTCGTTCTTTCCCTGCCAAGCTACCACAAACTAGTTTCTAAACCAGAAGTGCTCGGTGTAGAATGGCCCTCAATGGACCAAATTAACTTGTTGTGGGGTCATTTTCATTGAAACTCTAATGACATTGCCCTAAAACACATTGCTTATCCCAAGGTTGTGCCAAACAAGGTGAGGAATGTGTTTATTCACCAAGTTTCTAAACTTTTTCCCTGTAAAGGGAGCATGCTCCATGACGTAGCACACATGATGCCGGTCCAGGGCCTTGTAGAATGTCTCCATTGACAGATATCAGTCGAAACGACATCCGTTATGATGGAAATGCATGACAACATGGAATTTGAAGGCCGCTTTATAGCCTATCCAATATCGTTCTTTCCCTGCTGTGCTACCACAAATTAGTTCCTAAACCTGACGTGCTTGGTGTAGAAGGGCCCTCAACGGACCAGATTAACTTGTTGTGGGGTCATTTTCATCGAAACTCTAAGTACGTTGCCCTAAAACGCATCGCTTATCCAAAGGTTGTGCCAAACAAGGTGAGGATTGTGTTTATTCACCAAGTTTCTAAAGTTTTCCCTTGAGAAGGTTGCATGCTCTGTGACGTAGCACGTATGAGTGCCACTCCAGGGGCTTGTAGAATGTCTACGTTGCCAGATATCACTCGAAATGACATCCGTTATGATGGAAATGCTGTACAACATGGAATTTGAAGAGAGTTTTTTGGCCCGTCCAATGTCGTTCTTTCCCTACCACACTACCACAAACTAGTTCCTAAACCTGACGTGCTCGTTGTAGAAGGGCCCTCAACGGACCAGTTTAACTTGTTGTGGAGTCATTTTCATTGAAACTCGAAGTATATTGCCCTAAAACACATCGCTTGTCCAAAGGTTGTGCCAAACAAGGTGAGGATTGTGTTTATTCAGCAAGTTTCTAAACTTTTCCCCTGAAAATGTTGGATGCTCCGTGACGTAGCAAGCATGAGTGCCACTCGAGAGCCTTGTAGAATGTCTCCGTTGCCAGATATCACTCGAAATGACATCCGTTAAGATGGAAATGCATGACAACATGGAATTTGAAGAGAGTTTTTTAGCCCGTCCAATGTCGTTCTTTCCCTACCATGCTACCACAAACTAGTTCCTAAACCTGACGTGCTCGGTGTAGAATGGCCCTCAACGGACCAGATTAACTTGTTGTGGGGTCATTTTCATCGAAACTGTAAGTACATTGCCCTAAAACGCATCGCTTATCCAAAGGTTGTGCCAAACAAGGTGAGGATTGTGTTTATTCACCAAGTTTCTAAACATTTCCCCTGAAAATGTTGGATGCTTCGTGACATAGCACGCATGAGTGCCACTCGAGGGCCTTGTAGAATGTCTCCGTTGCCAGATATCACTCGAAACGACATCCGTTATGATGGAAATGCATGACAACATGGAATTCAAAGAGAAAAATGATGAGGACACAACTAGCTCGGATATAACCATGACTACCTTGTGTATTAATCAACCAAAGGTTAACCAGTTCTACATAAGATTTACTTGTTATATTTTTGAACATACGTTGCTACACAATGAGTTTTGTTTGTTTTCGTTTGCAGAGGTACTTGCTTGGATGAAGGAAAAGAAGCCGAGCATAACGAATGCATGGAATATCAAAGAAGTTGATTGGGGACCAAACTAAGACCTTCTCCAAGTCGACTTCGGGTGCAATTCGGAGTCCAGGACTAGTCTGCACTAAAACGGGCGCCCAGGTCGCATACGTGCTCGGATTAGGGCATTCTTTATATGGATGGAAAGCTAAGAAGATAGCCATTCCAATGGATCTGGTCCCATGTCCAAATTCGTTACGGGTCATCAGGAATTGGCCAAAGAAGTTGACGTTCAGAGTCTGTCCCGGCGCTGCGACGCCGTATTTGGGCCTTTGGCCCATGTATCGTGTTGGAGCCCATTAGGGTTGCGTCAAGGGGTGCTTGCACGACCCTAAACTCCATATATCAGTAGCCATCAGTATCTTTAGGTTTTGGGTTTTGCTTAGATTAATCTGTAAAGAACAGTTACGCCGCTAGATCGGTTTTTAAGACCCCAACTTGTGAGCTTAATCATTCATCTGCAATTTTGGTTGTATTCTATCTCGTTCTTGTTTGTGTTCTTCGATTGGCAAACAGGGATTAGCCTTCTCGGCGAGGTCACCCGTGTTTCGACACGGGTGATAACCAGAGGAGACGTGGTGCTGCGATTGCGGGGCTCAAGAGCGTGCGCGTTCAAGAAGCCGGATCGATTTGTGTCGCGACTCCGTCCAAATCGTTGTTTATCAGAACCTTTCGGAAGGTCGGGAACTCTAGTGCACATCAAGTGGTATCAGAGCTCTAGGTTCACCGTCAGGTTCGCCCAGTTTCTTTACCCTAGATTAGTTTTTGTTTTCGCAATAATCCTAGAGTCTACAGAAAAGCAAAAAAAAAATTTGGTCGTTAGTTACCTTAACCTAGACCGTGTTTAGCCTTTGCATGATTCTTTTTCAGAGTCCGTAGTGTTGAGTTTGAGTCCTAGTTTAAGTTCTTGTTGCTGGTCTAGTGCGTGTTTTAGTCTAGTCGTGTGTTTTTCCTTTGTAACCCTAGCCGCCACCTTTCACCATGTGTTAGGGTTCATCCTTTGAGAGTCGTTCCTCCATCATAAACAACCATCAGATCACCACGCATCACCAGAACACCCCACATACTCCGCTGCCACCATATCCCAATTCCACCGCAAAAAGACTAGGTTATATCCCCTCTGGAAAACCTAGCCGGAAGCCCAAACTTCAAATAGCCATAACTTTTGCATACGGACTTGGAATCAGGCAAATTTTAACTTTTCGGATAAGAGAAAAAAATTTTACATCCGTTTCCCCCCACTCTTTGTGGGTTTGGCGAAATCAGAATTCCAAAATTTGGCTTGCAAAATTGTCTGTTTGAGCTCACAAGTTTCTGTACTCTCTTAATAGTGGTATCAAAAAATTCCACAGGCCACATATCAACTCCGATTGAGCTGTAACTTTGTGGTGTTTCTATTTTTGTGCTCCTGGAAAATAAATAAAAAAAGAAAAGAAAAATAAAAGAAAAAAAAAGAAAAGTTGATTTCCACTAGTGCCTCGAGCTCACGACGCGCTCCGTTGAGCCTATCAGCCTTGCGGTTTTGCTATTTTTGCTGAGACTCGCCAAAGCTTGCCTACCAGTTCTTCCTTGCTGTTTACTAGTGTCATATTCATTTGTGCCATCATTGTTACCACTACTGTCTAGGACACGAGTAGACCAGCAACTAAGGGCACGTGACTTGGGATTTTTATTCAACATTACTATCTGTCATTGGATTGTGTACCACTCACATATATTTGGTCTTCCTAGCTCCACATATTACTTCTGGACAGCACAGGTTCTTGATCCCTGCAATCGCTGACTACGCCTTCCAGGTATCCTTTGCTTTGCTGGTAAGAACTTTATAAGAGCTTGGTTTGGTGCTCCATATTGCTGAGAATTGTTGAGAGGCACCACCACACCTGCGTAGTAGATTATTAGGGATAACCTTCACCGTTTGTTGCTGTTTTGGTGTTTCAATGGCAGGTGACGATGATGAGGTCCATGTAAGAACTTGGTAAGATGCTTCCATGATCTGTAGTTAATAGGAACAATATTGTTCTGTTGTTCTCTTTTTCTACTGATAATGGCAGGTTACGTCTCTTATGGATATGAGATAAAGTTAGATGGGAGACAAACCATAGCTGCTACATCACCTTCCATAGATGCACGTGAGGAAAGTACTTTGGTGCAACAAGTGCTAAGTTCTCAAATGGAGAAAGCGGAGCAATGGCAGTACCACGAATTATTTGAAACAAAGTTTGTGGTTAAGGATAGAGCATGTCGTACTCTAATCGATAGTGAGAGTTGCAATAACTTTGTGAGTTCAGATTTGGTTGAGAAACTTGAGTTGCCTACACAACCGCATCCTCATCCATATTACATCAAATGGTTCAACTCTTGTGGTAAGTTCAAGGTAAATAGAATTGTGAGAGTAAACTTTTCAAATGGAAATTACCATGATACTACCAATTTTGATCTTGTCCCTATGCAAGCATGTTCTTTGTTGTTTGGTCAACCATGGGTATATGATAAAAATGGTTTGCATAATTTTGTTGCTAATACATACACATTTAGACATAATGGTCGAAAAATGAAATTGGAACCAATGAGTTTTTCTGAAATTTTTGAAGATAATCTTGAATGGATGAAGAATGGAATCGAAGAAATTTTCAAAGATAGTATTGAAAGGACGAAGAATAGAATCGATGAGATTTTCAGAGATACCAGGAATAATAATAATATTGTGATGCCTTCAACTAAGTCTGAGTTATTACAAAACTAACGTAATGTTCTACCTATTGTTTTGGATACTAATATTTTGAAGGCATCTGAGAACAACCATGGTGAGAAGGAAGAGAAGAAAGACGAAGAACAAAAAGACCTATCCATAGCTCCATGCATGTTTGAGGAATGTTTAATTGACCAAGCACCTATAATTTCTAAAGATGAGAAAAAAGGTAATGATAATGTTGCTACAACTACTCAAGGTATGCATAGTTATGATGTGCCGACTATGTCCACTACTTATGCTACATTAGAGCAACCCATAGTGGAAACAATTGTTGAAATACCTTTGTCACAAAACAATTCGCTTGATGTTCCTTGTGATAAAGAAGAGTTGTGCGATGCTTCACTTATATCCATGCCACAACTAGTGAATGAACATGTTAGTTCTATAGTAGAGCCACCATGTGTTGAGTTTAAACATGTTATTCACATTGCTAGCGAGAATGAAGAACTTAAATTGCTATCTTCTTTAAATACTTGGGGTTATATTCAATTTGATGATCTTTGTCCATTCAACTGTTTAGAGAAGAAATTATTTGCTAGATTTGAATTGCCATGCCCTTCTGATGTAATTTTTCATGTTATTGGCAACTATGACAGTAAAGGAGAATATAATGTGCATCGAGTATATATTTGTTCGGATTTGACTATACCTCCTTTTCATGATGAAATGTATTGTCTAGAGGACCGCATGTATATACGTAGTTCTCTATCAAGTTCCTCTAGTTGTCTAAATGAGTTACAGGTTGGTTTGCAAGAAGGGGAGTGTTGTGGTTTTTCGACTAAAAAGATTTCAGGATCCAACCATATGGCCAACAAGAAATGTTCCTCATCGGATGTTGTGATAGATAAATATAAGTTCAAAATGCTCCATGATAAGATGAAACGGAGGACGGTTTTCAATCAAGAAGGGGAGGATGATGAGGACACAACTAGCTCGGATATAACCATGACTACCTTGTGTATTAATCAACCAAAGGTTAACCAGTTCGACATAAGATTTACTTGTTATATTTTTGAACATACGTTGCTACACAATGAGTTTTGTTTGTTTTCGTTTGCAGAGGTACTTGCTTGGATGAAGGAAAAGAAGCCGAGCATAACGAATGCATGGAATATCAAAGAAGTTGATTGGGGACCAAACTAAGACCTTCTCCAAGTCGACTTCGGGTGCAATTCGGAGTCCAGGACCAGTCTGCACTAAAACAGGCGCCCAGGTCGCATACGTGCTCGGATTGGGGTATTCTTTATATGGATGGAAAGCTAAGAAGATAACCTTTCCAATGGATCTGGTCCCATGTCCAAATTCATTACGAGTCATCAGGAATTGGCCGAACAAGTTGACGTTCAGAGTCTGTCCAGGCGCTGCGACGCCGTATTTGGGACTTTGGCCCGTGTATCGTGTTGGAGCCCATTAGGGTTGTGTCAAGGGGTGCTTGCACGACCCTAAAATCCATATATCAGTAGCCGTCACTATCTTTAGGTTTTGGGTTTTGCTTAGATTAATCTGTCAAGAAAAGTTTCGCCGCTAGATCGGTTTGTAAGACCCCAACTTGTTAGCTTAATCATTCATCTGCAATTTTGGTTGTATTCTATCTCGTTGTTGTTTGTGTTCTTCGATTGGCAAATAGGGATTAGCCTTCTCGGTGAGGTCACCCGCGTTTCGACACGGGTGATAACCAGAGGAGACGTGGTGCTGCGATTGCGGGGCTCAAGAGCGTGCGCGTTCAAGAAGCCGCATCGATTTGTGTCGCGACTTCGTCCAAATCGTTGTTTATCAGAACCTTTCGGAAGGTCGGGAACTCTAGTGCACATCAGTTTTTGAGCCCGTCCAAGGTTGTTCTTTCCCTGCCACGCTACCACAAATTAGTTCCTAAACCTGACGTGCTCGGTGTATAAGGGCCCTCAACGGACCAGATTAACTTGTTGTGGGGTTATTTCCATCGAAACTCTAACGACATTGCCCTAAAATGCATCGCTTATCCAAAGGTTGTGCCAAACAAGGTGAGGAATGTGTTTATTCACCAAGTTTCTAAACTTTTCCCCTGAAAAGGTTGCATGCTCCATGACATAGCACGCATCAGTGCCGCTCCAGGGCCTTGTAGAATGTCTTCGTTACCAGATATCAGTTGAAACGAATTCCGTTATGATGGAAATGCATGACAACATGGAATTTGAAGAGAGATTTTTAGCCCGTCCAATGTCGTTCTTTCCCTACAACGCTACCACAAACTAGTTCCTAAACCTGACATGCTCAGTGTAGAAGGGTACGCAACGGACCAGATTAACTTGTTGTGGGGTTATTTCCATTGAAACTCTAAGGACATTGCTCTCTAACGCATCTCTTATCCAAAGGTTGTGCCATACAAGGTGAGGAATATGTTTATTCACCAAGTTTCTAAACTTTTCCCCTGAAAAGGTTGCATGCTCCATGATGTAGCACGCATCAGTGCCGTTCCAGGGCCTTGTAGAATGTCTCCGTTACCAGATATCAGTCGAAATGACATCCGTTATGATGGAGATGCATGACAACATGGAATTTGAAGAGAGTTTTTTGGCCCGTCCACTGTCGTTTTTTCCCTCCCACGCTACCACAAATTAGTTCCTAAACCTGACGTGCTCAGTTTATAAGGGCCCTCAACAGACAAGATTAACATGTTGTGGGGTTTGTTCCATCGAAACTCTAAGGACATTGCCCTAAAACGCATCACTTATCCAAAGGTTGTGCCAAACAAGATGAGGAATGTGTTTATTCACCAAGTTTCTAAACTTTTCCCCTGAAAAGGTTGCATGCTCCATGACGTAGCATGGATGAGTGGCACTCCAGGGCCTTGTAGAATGTCTCCGTTGCCATTTATCAGTCGAAACGACATCCGTTATGATGGAAATGCATGTCAACATGGAATTTGAAGAGAGTTTTTTAGCCCGTCCAATGTCGTTCTTTTCTTGCCACGCTACCAGAAATTCTGACATGCTCGGAGTAGAAGGGCCCTCAACGGACCAGATTAACCTTTTGTGGGGTTATTTCCATTGAAACTTTAAGGACATTGCCCTAAAACGCATCGCTTATCCAAAGGTTGTGCCAAACAAGGTGAGAAATGTGTCTATTCGCCACGTTTCTAAACTATTCCACCGAAAAGGTTACATGCTCCGTGACGTAGCACGCATGAGTGCTGCTCCACGGCCTTGTACAATGTCTCCGTTGCCAGATATCACTCAAAACGACATCTGTTATGATGGAAATTCATGACAACATGAAATTTGAAGAGAGATTTTTAGCCCGTCCAATGTCGTTCTTGCCCAACCACGATACCACAAACTAGTTCCTAAACCTGACGTGCTCGGTGTAGAAGGGTACTCAACAGACTAGATTAACTTGTTGTGGGGTCATTTTGATCGAAACTCTAAGTACATTGCCCTAAAACGCATCGCTTATCGAAAGGTTGTGCGAAACAAGGTGAGGAATGTGTTTATTCACCATGTTTCTAAACTTTTCCACCGAAAAGGTTGCATGCTCCGTGACGTAGCATGCATGAGTGCCACTCCAGGGCGTTGTACAATGTCTCCGTTGCCAGATATCACTCAAAATGACATCCGTTATGATGGAAATTCATGGAATTTGAAGAGAGATTTTTAGCCCGTCCAATGTCGTTCTTGCCCTACCATGATATGTCAAACTAGTTCCTAAACCTGACGTGCTCGGTGTAGAAGGGTACTCAACGGACTAGATTAACTTGTTGTGGGTTCATTTTGATCGAAACTCTAAGTACATTGCCCTAAAAGACATCGCTTATCCAAAGTTTGTGCCAAACAAGGTGAGGAATGTGTTTATTCACCATGTTTCTAAACTTTTCCACCGAAAAGGTTGCATGCTCCGTGACGTAGCACGCATGAGTGCCGCTCCAGGCCTTGTAGAATGTCTCCGTTGCAGATATCAGTCGAAACGACATCCGTTATGATGGAAATGCGTGACAACATGGAATTTGAAGAGAGTTTTTTAGCTCGTCCAATGTCGTTCCTTCCCTGCCACGCTACCACAAATTAGTTCCTAAACCTGACGTGGTCGGTGTCGAAGGGCCCTCAACGTACCAGATTAACTTGTTGTGGTGTTATTTTCATCAAAACTATAAAGACATTGCCTTAAAACGCATCGCTTATCCAAAGGTTGTGCCAATCAAAGTGAGGAATGTGTTTATTCACCAAGTTTCTAAACTTTTTCCCTGAAAAGGATGCATGCTCCATAACCTAGCACGCATGAGAGCTGCTCCAGGGCCTTGTAGAATGTCTCCGTTGCAAGATATCAGTCAAAACGACATCCGTTATAATGGAAATGCATGACAACATGGAATTTGAAGGGAGCTTTTTAGCCTATCCAATATCGTTCTTTCCCTGCCGCGCTACCAGAAATTAGTTCCTAAACCTAACGTGCTCGATGTATAAGGGCCCTCAACGGAACAGATTAACTTGTTGTGGGGTTATTTCCATCGAAACTCTAAGGAAATTGCCCTAAAACGCATCTCTTATCCAAAGGTTATGCCATACATGTTGAGGAATGTATTTATTCACCAAGTTTCTAAACTTTTTCCCTGAAAAGGATGCATGCTCCATAACGTAGCACGCATGAGTGCCACTCCAGGTCCATGTACAATGTATCCGTTGCTAGATATCAATCAAAACGACATCCGTTATGGTGGAAATTCATGACAACATGGAATTTGAAGAGAGATTTTTAGCCCGTCCAATGTCGTTCTTGCCCTACCACGCTACCAGAAACTAGTTCCGAAACCTGACGTGCTCGGTGTAGAAGGGTACTCAACGGTCCAGATTAACTTGTTGTGGGGTCTTTTGATCGAAACTCTAAGTACATTGCGCTAAAACGCATCGCTTCTCCAAAGGTTGTGCCAAACAAGGTGAGGACTGTGTTTATTCACCATGTTTCTAAACTTTTCCACCGAAAAGGTTGCATGCTCCGTGATGTAGCACGCATGAGTGCCGCTCCAGGGACTTGTAGAATGTCTCCATAGCCAGATATCAGTCGAAACAACATCCGTTATGATGGAAATGCATGACAACATGGAATTTGAAGAGAGTTTTTTAGCTCGTCCAATGTCGTTCTTTCCCTGCCACGCTACCACAAATTCTGACATGCATGGTGTTGAAGGTCCCTCAACGGACCAGATTAACTTGTTGTTGGGTTATTTCCATTGTAACTTTAAGGACATTGCCATAAAACGCATCGCTTATCCAAAGGTTGTGCCAAACAAGGTGAGGAATGTGTTTACTCATCAAGTTTCTAAACTTTTCCCCAAAAAGGGTTTGATCTTCCATGGCGTAGCACGCATGAGTGCCACTCCAGGCCCTTGTACAATCCCTCTGTTTTCAAATATCAATCGACACGACATCCGTTATGATGTAAATGCATGACAACATGAAATTTGAGGAGAGTTTTTTAGCCCGTCCATTGTCGTTCTTTCCCTGCCACGCTACCACAAATTTGTTCCTAAACCTGACGTGCTTGGTGTAGAAGGGTCCTCAACGGACTAGATTATCTTGTTGTGGTGTTCTTTCCATCGAAACTTTAAGGACGTTGCCCTAAATCGCATTGCTTGTCCAAAGGTTGTGCCAAACAAGGTGAGGAATGTGTTTATTCACCAAGTTTCTAAACTTTTCCCCTGAAAAGGTTGCATGCTCCATGACGTAGCACGCATGAGTGCTGTAGGGTTAGGAGGTTGCTATGCTAGCCGACAAATCAAAATTTTCTACCTCATAAACCAAGATCTACTGCTAGTTACAGGTTACAGGGTTACCACTAGACGCGCAGGTGCAGCGGAGACGACTCGATGTAATTGAACGCGTCGCAGCAGTGCCGTGCAGTTGCGTGGTCGTCCGTCACACATCCATCCTTCGCTCGCGAATCGTCCCTCGTGCGGTTCGTCCTTGTGCTCCAGATGCAGCACCTCCGAGGAATCTCACAAGTACGGGAAGGAAGCGATGCGCCTCCGGACTGCTAGGTCCGCGAGGAGCGCTAGGCGTGAGCGTGGGGGGCGCGACGGCTGCAGGGAGAGTTGAATTACCCTAGCCTCGCACCCACCCCTTGCTTATATAGGCGTCTTGGTGTGCCTCGAGTTGGAGGCCCATCAGCGACCCTAAACCTAGTCTAATTCGGGTCCAACCCGAATTAGGCTTCCAGGCCCTTAAGCGTGCGACCCTATGGGTTCACGTACACATAGACATGGCCCGAATACTCCTACTCGACCAATAGTTGACAGCGGCCTCTAGCAAGACATGTCAACTCCTATGCGTACGCAAAGATCAAATCAGACGAACCACCACAATACCATATACATGTTATTCCCTTGCCTCTCGATATATGGTTCACTCATAGGTTAACACTTAACCTAAGCACGGCCATGCATTTGTTGATCCAATCATTAGAGTGATCCAGTGATATCTCTCTCACATGGAGAGGGAGAATTTCCATCTTGATTGTTTATGTCTCACAGCATGTTTCCTGACAAACCCGAAGACCACCTTTATAACTACCCAGTTACGGAGTAGCATTTGATAATCCCTAAGTAAGTCGTTTCACATCTTGAGCACATACAACAATCACAGGTCTAAGGACATAACGTATATGTTGTGTATAGAGACAATTCTCACGTCGGGTCAGTCCAGCTCACATGTCATACATGCGCCCACATTATTAGTTTGACATCTCTATGTCCATGACTTGTGAAACGTAGTCATCAACTAATAATGTGCTGATCTAATATTCATGTGTGTTACTACACGAACTCCGATCAGGGACATGTTTAGAATAGCCATACATGTAAAAGAGTTTCACAAACAATTCACATAACTGTTGATCAATACAAGTTGTCTTTAATGGATATTCAATAAACACATAAATATATCATGGATACAGTCGTAGCATCATCATCTATATGATTACCTCTAGGGCATACTACCAACATGCTGCTCCAGGGCCTTGTAGAATGTCTCCGTTGCCAGATATCAGTTGAAACGATGTCCGTTATGATGGAAATGCTTCACAACAAGGAATTTGATGGGAGCTTTTTAGCCTATCCAATATCGTTCTTTCCCCACCGCGCTATCAAAAATTAGTTCCTAATCCTGATGTGCTCGATGTATAAGTGCCCTCAACGGACCAGATTAACTTGTTGTGGGGTTATTTCCATCGAAACTCTAAGGACATTGCCCTAAAACGCATCGCTTATCCAAAGGTTGTGCCAAACAAGGTGAGAAATGTGTTTATTCGCCATGTTTGTAAACTTTTCCCCTGAAGAGGTTGCATGCTCCATGACATCACACGCATGAGTTCCAATCCAGGGCCTTGTAGTATGTCTCCGTTGCTAGATATCACTTGAAACGACATCCGCAATGATGGGAAATGAATCACAACGTGGAATTTGAAGAGTGATTTTTAGCCCTTCCAATGTCGTTCTTGCCCTACCACGATACCACAAACTAGTTCCTAAACCTGACGTGCTCGGTGTAGAAGGGTACTCAACAGACTAGATTAACTTGTTGTGGGGTCATTTTGATCAAAACTCTAAGTCCATTGCCCTAAAACGCATCGCTTATCCAAAGGTTGTGCCAAACAAGGTGAGAAATGTGCTTATTCACCATGTTTCTAAACTTTTCCACCGAAAAGGTTGCATGCTCCGTGACGTAGCACGCATGAGTGCCGCTCTAGGGCCTTGTACAATGTCTCCGTTCACAGATACCACTCAAAACGACATCCGTTATGATGGAAATTCATGACAACATGGAATTTGAAGAGAGATTTTTAGCCCGTCCAATGTCGTTCTTGCCCTACCACGATACCACAAACTAGTTCCTAAACCTGACGTGCTCGGTGTAGAAGGGTACTCAACGGCCTAGATTAACTTGTTGTGGGGTCATTTTGATCGAAACTCTAAGTACATTGCCCTAAATCGCATCGCTTATCCAAAGGTTGTGCCAAACAAGGTGAGGAATGTGTTTATTCACCATGTTTCTAAACATTTCCACCGAAAAGGTTGCATGCTCCGTGACGTAGCACGCATGACTGCCACTCTAGGGCCTTGTACAATGTCTCCGTTGACAGATATCACTCAAAACGACATACGTTATGATGGAAATTCACGACAACATGGAATTTGAAGAGAGATTTTTAGCCCGTCCAATGTCGTTCTTGCCCTACCACGATACCACAAACTAGTTCCTAAACCTGACGTGCTCGGTGTAGAAGGGTACTCAACGGACTAGATTAACTTGTTGTGGGGTCATTTTGATTGAAACTCTAAGTACATTGTCCTAAATCGCATCGCTTATCCAAAGGTTGTGCCAAACAAGGTGAGGAATGTGTTTATTCACCATGTTTCTAAACTTTTCCACCGAAAAGGTTGCATGCCCCGTGACGTAGCACGCATGAGTGCCGCTCCAGTGCCTTGTAGGATGTCTCCATTGCCAGATATCAGTTGAAAGGACATCCGTTATGATGGAAATGCATGACAACATGGAATTTGAAGAGAGTTTTTTAGCCCGTCCAATGTCGTTCTTTCCCTGCCACGCTACCACAAATTAGTTCCTAAACCTGCGTGCTCGGTGTAGAAGGGCCCTCTACGGACCAGATAAACTTGTTGTGGTGTAATTTCCACCGAAACTTTAAGGACATTTCCCTAAACGCATCGCTCATCCAAAGGTTGTGCCAAACAAGGTGGGGAATGTGTTTATTCACCAAGTTTCTAAACTATTGCCCCCAAAAGGAGGCTTGCTCCATGACGTAGCACGCATGAGTGCCACTCCAGGGCCTTGTAGAATGTCTCCGTAGCGAGATATCAGTCAAAACGACATCCATTATGACTGAAATGCATGATTACGTGGAATTTGAAGAGAGTTTTTTAGCCCGTCCATTGTCGTTCTTTCCCTGCCACGCTACCACAAATTAGTTCCTAAACCAGACGTGCTTAGTGTAGAAGGTCCCTCAACAGACCAGATTAACTTGTTGTGGGATTATTTCGATCGAAACTTTAAGGACATTGCCCTAAATGCATCGCTTATCCAAAGGTTGCACCAAACAAGGTGAGGAATGTGTTTATTCACAAAGTTTCTAAATTTTTCCCCTGAAAAGGTTGCTTGCTCCATTACGTTGCACGCATGAGTGCCACTCCAGGGCCTTGTAGAATGGCTCCGTTGCGAGATATCAGTCAAAACGACATCGATTATGATGGAAATGCATGACAACATGGAATTTGAAGAGAGTTTTTTAGCCCGTCCAATGTCGTTTTTTCCCTGCCACGCTACCACAAATTAGTTCCTAAACCGGCGTGCTCGGTGTAGAAGGGCCCTCTATGGACCAGATAAACTTGTTGTGGTGTAATTTCCACCGAAACTTTAAGGACATTTCCCTAAACGCATCGCTCAAACAAAGGTTGTGCCAAACAAGGTGGGGAATGTGTTTATTCACCAAGTATCTAAACTATTGCCCCCAAAAGGATGCTTGCTCCATGACGTAGTACGCATGAGTGCCACTCCAAAGCCTTGTAGAATGTCTCCGTTGCGAGATATCCGTCAAAACGACATCCATTATGACTGAAATGAATGACAACATGGAATTTGAAGAGAGTTTTTTAGCCCGTCCATTGTCGTTCTTTCCCTGCCACGCTACCACAAATTAGTTCCTAAGCCTGACGTGCTCGTTGTACAAGGGCCCTCAACGTACCAGATTAACTTGTTGTGGGGTTATTTCCGTCGAAACATTAAGGACATTGTGGTAAAGCGCATCGCTTATCCAAAGGTTGTGCCAAACAAGGTGAGAAATGTGTTTATTCACCATGTTTCTAAACTTTTCCACCGAAAAGGTTGCATGCTCCGTGACGTAGCACGCATGAGTGCCGCTCTAGGGCCTTGTACAATGTCTCCGTTGACAGATATCACTCAAAACGACATCCGTTATGATGGAAATTCATGACAACATGGAATTTGAAGAGAGATTTTTAGCCCGTCCAATGTCGTTCTTGCCCTACCACGATACCACAAACTAGTTCCTAAACCTGACGTGCTCGGTGTAGAAGGGTACTCAACGGACTAGATTAACTTGTTGTGGGGTCATTTTGATTGAAACTCTAAGTACATTGTCCTAAATCACATCGCTTATCCAAAGGTTGTGCCAAACAAGGTGAGGAATGTGTTTATTCACCATGTTTCTAAACTTTTCCACCGAAAAGGTTGCATGCCCCATGACGTAGCACGCATGAGTGCCGCTCCAGTGCCTTGTAGGATGTCTCCGTTGCCAGATATCAGTTGAAACGACATCCGTTATGATGGAAATGCATGACAACATGGAATTTGAAGAGAGTTTTTTAGCCCGTCCAATGTCGTTCTTTCCCTGCCACGCTACCACAAATTAGTTCCTAAACCTGACGTGCTCGATGTAGAAGGGCCCTCAACGGACCAGATTAACTTGTTGTGGGGTTATTTTCATCGAAACTCTAAGGACATTGCCTTAAAACGCATCGCTTATCCAAAGGTCGTGCCAAACAAGGTGAGGAATGTGTTTATTCACCATGTTTCTAAACATTTCCCCTAAAAAGGTTGCATGCCCCATGACGTAGCACGCATGAGTGCCGCTCCAGGGCCTTGTAGAATGTCTCCGTTGCGAGATATCACTCAAAACGACATCCATTATGATAGAAATGCAAGACAACATGGAATTTGAAGAGAGTTTTTTAGCCCGTCCAATGTCGTTCTTTCCCTGCCACACTACCACAAATTAGTTCCTAAACCTGCGTGCTCGGTGTAGAAGGGCCCTCTACGGACCAGATAAACTTGTTGTGGTGTAATTTCCACCGAAACTTTAAGGACATTTCCCTAAACGCATCGCTCATCCAAAGGTTGTGCCAAACAAGGTGGGGAATGTGTTTATTCACCAAGTTTCTAAACTATTGCCCCCAAAAGGATGCTTGCTCCATGACGTAGCACGCATGAGTGCCACTCCAGGGCCTTGTAGAATGTCTCCGTAGCGAGATATCAGTCAAAACGACATCCATTATGACTGAAATGCATGATTACATGGAATTTGAAGAGAGTTTTTTAGCCAGTCCATTGTCGTTCTTTCCCTGCCACGCTACCACAAATTAGTTCCTAAACCAGACGTGCTTAGTGTAGAAGGTCCCTCAACAGACCAGATTAACTTGTTGTGGGATTATTTCGATCGAAACTTTAAGGACATTGCCCTAAATGCATCGCTTATCCAAAGGTTTCACCAAACAAGGTGAGGAATGTGTTTATTCACAAAGTTTCTAAATTTTTGCCCTGAAAAGGTTGCTTGCTCCATTACGTTGCACGCATGAGTGCCACTCCAGGGCCTTGTAGAATGGCTCCGTTGCGAGATATCAGTCAAAACGACATCCATTATGATGGAAATGCATGACAACATGGAATTTGAAGAGAGTTTTTTAGCCCGTCCAATGTCGTTCTTTCCCTACCACGCTACCACAAATTAGTTCCTAAACCGGCGTGCTCGGTGTAGAAGGGCCCTCTACGGACCAGATTATCTTGTTGTGATGTAATTTCCACCGAAACTTTAAGGACATTTCCCTAAACGCATCGCTCATCCAAAGGTTGTGCCAAACAAGGTGGGGAATGTGTTTATTCACCAAGTTTCTAAACTATTGCCCCAAAAAGGATGCTTGCTCCATGACGTAGCACGCATGAGTGCCACTCCAGGGCCTTGTAGAATGTCTCCATAGCGAGATATCAGTCAAAACGACATCCATTACGACTGAAATGCATGATTACATGGAATTTGAAGAGAGTTTTTTAGCCCGTCCAATGTCGTTCTTTCCCTGCCACGCTACCACAAATTAGTTCCTAAACCAAACGTGCTTAGTGTAGAAGGTCCCTCAACAGACCAGATTAACTTGTTGTGGGATTATTTTGATCGAAACTTTAAGGACATTGCCCTAAATGCATCGCTTATCCAAAGGTTGCACCAAACAAGGTGAGGAATGTGTTTATTCTCAAAGTTTCTAAATTTTTCCCCTGAAAAGGTTGCTTGCTCCATTACGTTGCACGCATGAGTGCCACTCCAGGGCCTTGTAGATTGGCTCCGTTGCGAGATATCAGTCAAAACGACATCCATTATGATGGAAATGCATGACAACATGGAATTTGAAGAGAGTTTTTTAGCTCGTCCAATGTTGTTCTTTCCCTGCCACGCTACCACAAATTAGTTCCTAAACCGGCGTGCTCGGTGTAGAAGGGCCCTCTACGGACCAGATTAACTTGTTGTGATGTAATTTCCACCGAAACTTTAAGGACATTTCCCTAAACATATCGCTCATCCAAAGGTTGTGCCAAACAAGGTGAGGAATGTGTTTATTCACCAAGTTTCTAAACTATTGCCCCAAAAAGGATGCTTGCTCCATGACGTAGTACGCATGAGTGCCACTCCAAAGCCTTGTCGAATGTCTCCGTAGCGAGATATCAGTCAAAACGACATCCATTATGACTGAAATGCATGATTAAATGGAATTTGAAGAGAGTTTTTTAGACCGTCCAATGTCGTTCTTTCCCTGCCACGCTACCACAAATTAGTTCCTAAACCAGACGTGCTCAGTGTACAAGGGCCCTCAACGGACCAGATTAACTTGTTGTGGGATTATTTCGATCGAAACTTTAAGGACATTGCCCTAAACGCATCACTTATCCAAAGGTTGCACCAAACAAGGTGAGGAATGTGTTTATTCACAAAGTTTCTAAATTTTTCCCCTGAAAAGGTTGCTTGCTCCATGACGTTGCACGCATGAGTGCCACTCCAGGGCCTTGTAGAATGTCTCCGTTGCGAGATATCAGTCAAAACGACATCCATTATGACTGAAATGAATGACAACATGGAATTTGAAGAGAGTTTTTTAGCCCGTCCATTGTCGTTCTTTCCCTGCCACGCTACCACAAATTAGTTTCTAAGCCTGACGTGCTCGTTGTATAAGGGCCCTCAACGGACCAGATTAACTTGTTGTGGGGTTATTTCCGTCGAAACTTTAAGGACATTGTGGTAAAGCGCATCGCTTATCGAAAGGTTGTGCCAAACAAGGTGAGGAATGTGTTTATTCACAAAGTTTCTAAACATTTCCCCTGAAAACGTGTTGGCGCAGAATTTCGACCTGCCTTGCAACCAAACGGGTTCCACGTTACCACGGCGGCCTGGGAGGTTTGCTTTACTCCAGTGCAGGTCCAAATGGCTTGCCTAGTGATGCTCAGAGCGTGCTAGTTGATTTGATCTGCAATCAACAAGAAACAAGTAAACCACGTTAGAAGACAATGGCCGATCGGCCGATAGACGGATGACACATTGTCATAGCCCAACCGATAGGGCAAAGCTATATCGGCTCACTCGTGATGAAAAGAGGTTAAAACATGAATTTAACCTTATTGGCCTTTATCAACATATGAATGTTAAATTACAGCATCAGCCGATAAGAGACAATAAAGATAACTACACTAGCTAGTACTCTAGTACAAATCTACATGAATCAACCAATCAAATATAAATACGTCAATCACAAATAAACCCTAAAGAGTAATCTATAACAGACACATCTATACTTATCAATCTATCCACGCAGATGGCAGATACACATAAAAGCCCTAAGACAATCATGCATATCAGGTAAGACTGGCTGAAACCCCAGTGCTATCCTTAATTACAACTGAAAACAGGCTTCGTGTTAGATCTCAAAACAGGACTAAGGTCGATAGCAACTCAAAGTGTGAATTGAAACTTAACACAAAGAAAATCAAGTCGCCGATTGGTTTTGGGGATGGTAAATGCATTGAATAATCTAGCCAAGCATAAAAATTAAACCATCGTCAGCAATAAACCCTAAAATGAGTAAATCGCTGGCGAGGCGTAATTAAAACACCTGTCAAGATTATCCAAGCCATGATAAACGATGATCACATCATCGAGGCTTAACGTGTCTAAAGCGACACGCTAGCCCCAATGATGCAGATCGTCGAGAACGAGTTCTTACCCTTGCTCCGGGAGGGCAAGAACTCGTCAAAGTCAACCTCTTGTGAGAGTTGGCGATGCGCCGAAGTAGATTGAACTGGTTTATTATAATGGATTGTGAGAGAGTTTCTATGTACAAACTATCAGGATATTTATACCCGAGATTACAACAGGGTCCTTGTAGGACACGATCTTATCTCTAACAAACAACAAGTCTTTACGGCAAACTTTTGCCACAGATTAGATCTAAACCTACTTAATTTACAACATACAATTGCCTAAAACCGAGCCTTATCTCTATTTGGCAACTTCCTTGAAGCTTATCTTGAGCCCAAACCAAGCCCACGCTGACTCTGTCAACTTGCAACCCTTATCGGCCGACAACCACATCAAATCCATATCGGCCGATACGCTCTTCCTAGCAGCACCTTTCCTAGTCCGATACGGTTACCGAGTCCGATACAAGACCTGGTCTGGCTCCAACTCAATCATTCCTCTCTGCTTCGGTCTCCTCTTTCCTCTCCGGGTCGATTACGAAAATCCGCTGTTAACACATGCCCACCAATTCCGCTTCATTATATAATGTGGCAGAATTAGCCCCGAAGAACTCATCGACATCCTTGCTAGGGTTCGCTTGAAAACCGCACAGATCCAGATTCACAAATTTTCGTCGCCGATCTAGCAATCACCCGCGTTCCTCAACTCCGGCGACCCCTCGACATTCCATCGGCATCAACCCCCACAACGGCGACCTCTTCAACAACACTAATGGCTTCCGCTTCATTTTACGCCTCCGAGATCCCCATGGTAAGTTAATCTCCTCTGTATCCACATTCTCACTTTCCTGCCGATTTCTTCGAACTAGGTATTCAGCTTTTTTGCCCCCCTGGTCTTATGTTTTTCATCGTTCTTATGATATAGGTCTTCAAAAACCAAATCTTGATCCCCACCAATGACAAATCACATAGATTCCCGCTGGGCCCCATGGGCGACTGCGACCCAACTTGGTTGATCAATGCTGAGACGAACAGGATCCCTTTCAAGCAAATCAAGCCCAACGTCTCTTCATGGAAACACACCTTCAGATCCTGGCCGTCAAAGCTCAATGGATACAGGACATGGCATAAAAGAATCGCTGCAGTCAAACAGGTCCACTGGGACGAGATAGGGATCGGCCAATGTATTACTTTATCCCTGGCCGATACCAAGAAAAACGAGCCACTCATGTCGGCAGCCACCTATTTCTGGTCCAGCACCTTGAACGCATTCCTGTTTAAGCAAGGTCCGATGACCCCCACATTGATAGACATCAAGATGCTAACAGGACTAGATATCCAGTCTGAAATCAACCCCTTCAGCCTCCTAGCAAACAGCAACCACAAACTGAAAACTAAGAAGATTGGAGGCTGGTCTGGATACATCTCTGAGCATATGGAACAAGGGTCAGTCTCAGAGAGAGAACATGTGGCCTTCCTGACACTGTGGTTATAGAGATTTATTTTCTATGGATCGACCTGTGGCCCAACTACCAACTGCCAACATCTGGCCCAAGCTCTAGTCGACAAGAAACACATCCCTCTCGGTCGATATCTTCTGGGAGCTGTTTATCGACTGCTTCATGTCTCTACTCAAGATTTAATGTTGAAGCAGACTGTGGCTCACGGAGGACCATGGTGGTTTATTCAGCTCTGGCTAACCATTCACACCAACACCATGGCCTATCGGCCTCCACTATCGGATTCCCTTTTCCCATCAAAATATGCCGATCATGAAGACCATAGAACCAGAAGATGCATGTCTTTTGGAGAAGCGGCCTCTGTATATCCTGGAGAGGATCAATCGGCCGAAGACATGTCTTCTTGGTTCATCCGATTCTACACCGGACCCCCATCAATTAAGATGGATATGTGCCTCTACCTCTCGGATCAGGATTTTGAACTCCCTGACGATCTTCAATTGAACCTGATAAATGATGACATGGAATCCCGAGAGTCGTTTATGATCGGCATCACCCCATGCCTGCTCCCAGTCGGCATCTTTCAAGGAAGAAGCACCAGCCTATCTTATGAGTTTTATAATCCCATGGTAGCTGCTAGACAGTGCGAGCTTGGGCAACTCCCCATTAACTTATACTTCCATAAACTCCTAGAGAGCAGGGGCATAGTGCCATCAGGATTAATCATGAGCAAGGCATTGGAAATCAGAGCTCCGAACCTGGGTGACTGCGACCGATTGCATTTGAGCCCCTTTGTACATATCAGCTTCCAGACATGGTGGCAAGAATGGGCTGCTCATATTTTCCATCAATTGGCCAGATTCTACGTGACAGAGCTTATTTAGGGTATCAGCCCCCAAGTCCCAGATGAGCCGATCCCATCCATGAGCAACAGTGGCCAGGGAATTTGCTATGCTCAAGCTGTAGCTCCATGAGGCTCAACTATCTTGGAGTCAATCATCGGCCTTACTGCCCCGAAGGTATCATCATTACTTCAGGGGCCGATGATTAAAGAAAACCCCAAAAGGAAGCCAGCCAAGGGCAAATCCCAAAAATCCAGCAAGAAGGCTAAAATTGATGACTAAGCCGATCTTGAAGAGCTGGACCCCTCCATGGAAGAATTCCTTGAAGAACAAATGATGGAGGAAGAGGTCGATGCAGCAGCCGCCGATGCGTCTGAAGAAGAAGATTCATCGGTTGAAACGCCCAAGAAACCATCGGCCAAAACCACCAAAGTCCCATCGGTTGATGACCAAGCCGGTGCTGCTCAACCAAGGAAGAGTAGACATGCAGCCCGCACAGTTAGCATATTTACTTTCATCAATCTTCATGCAATCTCCTTCTTATTGGCATACTATAATTTGATATCTTTTTCAGGCTGCTGCGTCATCTACACTCAAGGAGAAAACTCAATCGGCCCCTTTAAGAACCAAGAAGGCAACCCTACAAAGGCGTGAACAGGCCAAAGCCCGATTGAGGACTCCTTCTCCTTCTCCACCGCCCTCGCTGATTGCTTCGGTAAGAGTTAATTTTACTGTGCGTTTCTAACAATATGGATCTGTTTGTCAATTTCTTGCTTCTTTTTCAGCCTAGGGTTCCATCACCTGCACCACATCGGCCAACCCCCTCGCCCACTGTTTCCACACAGCAAAAGGAAGCCGATGCGAGTACCACTGATGTTCCATTACAGGTAACCAAGGTTATTTCGATCCTCTTCGCCTATTGTTGCTTGACAAGGCTAATCTTGACCTATACTGATATTTGCAGAACCTAGCCGATATGTTCTCTTTCGATATCGGCCAATTCCTTGACGAGGAGGACAAGGAGCCACCTATGACGGCCAAGGCGTCGATCTCTAAACAACTGAAGGTCCGGCTATCCGATATCACCAACCGTCTCGAATCCTCGCTGGAGTTCTTGGTGGAGGATGGTGCTCCTATTAGGGTCAGGGTACAAGAAATTCAAGACCAACTACCCGAAGACCTGATGGAGACCCTAATGCCGACCATCTTCCTGGAACAATATCACTTCAAGCTTCAGAAAGCTAAAGAAAGGATCGCGGAGAGGCAGGAACGCGAGAGTCTGGAATTGGCTCTATCTGCTAGCAAGGCTCAAGTCAATTCTGACAAGACCAGATTAGATGAGATAGCTGTGGAGCCGATTGTCTTGAAGAACAGGCTTGAAGAACTCCAACGCCTCGAAGCAGACCTCGTCTCCAAGCTAGAAGCAACTCGCAAGGAAATCCAAGAAGTCCAGGCCGGGATAGCTGCATCGCCGAAAGCCATAGAAGACCAGACGGCGAAGTTGAAGGCATCGGCCAAACACTTGGCAACCCTGAGTAAATCTTTAAAGCCGATCCCAGGGTCGATGGCCGATGACGCCCAAATTATAGAAGATATTGATCAAATCCGTCGCAGAGCGATTGCAGCTATTGAAAATTTCTTAGAGTAATGTAATATATTTTATGTCCCTCTTGTAAACAAATACCTTTTCGCCATAATTGACTCCATCGGCCTACTGGCCGAATTTGATCAGTCCAAGTCTTCTTGCCGTAATTGATTTCATCGGCCTACTGGCCGAATTTGATCAGTCCAAGTCTGAAAAAATTTGAAGACCATGAACTTAAGCCAAAAATCCATAAGCTTGAAAATCTTGAAAAACTCCATCAGCTAGAAGGTCTTGAAAAATTCCATGGAAAATTCCATATGCTAGAAAGTTTTGAAAAATTCCACAAGCTTGAAAAATCCTAATCTTGTTGTATGTATATATGCCCCCCAAATTTTAGAAGATGAGGGCTCATGTTGTAAAATTTGAACTAAGGATGATACTTTATATCGGCCATCTGAAGATGACGTATAACCCATCGGCTATTATCATAAATCGGCTGAGGGACTGATCATGAATCAATCCAGCCGCTAGGATAATATTTCTTTAAGTACTTGCCATTAAGAGCTCGTCCATAAATCTCACCATCCAACCCCTTGAGCAAATAAGCATTGTGAGGGACACATCGATGAATCTGAAAAGGACCTTCCCAATTAGGTGACCACTTGCCGAATTTATTATCTCTGGAACCAATCGGCATTTTTAATTTCCATACAAGATCTCCTTCCTTGAATGACTTGGCAACAACCTTTTTGTTGTAATGATGAGCCACTCTGTCTTTATCACGTTTGATCTTTTCTAATGCCCGTAATCAGACATGCACCAAGTCATCTAACTCATCAACCATAAGATTATGGTACTCATCGGCTGTCAAGTCGTCTTGCAAAGCAATCCTTCTTGAGCCGATGTTGGTTTCCCATGGCAGCATGGCTTCATGTCCACAAACCAACTGATACGGAGGCACTTGAATCGCACCATGGCAAGCCATCCGATACGCCCAAAGGGAATCGGCCAGCGTCGTGTGCCATTGCCACGGCTGTTCGTCGATTTTCCTCTTGATTAGCTTGATTAAAGTCTTATTAGAAGCCTCTGCCTGCCCATTAGCTTGCGCATAGTAAGGAGAAGGATTTAATAATTTAATGCCCATGCTGTCGGCGAACTGGACGAACTCATCGGACACGAAGATTGATCCCTGATCAGTGGTTATTGTCTGAGGTAACCCAAACCGATATATGATATATTCCTTGACAAACTGAATCGCATCTTTGGAATCAACCTTCTTAAGGGGAACGGCCTCAACCCACTTTGTGAAGTAATCTGTAGCCACCAAGATATATTTGTGTCCCTTGCTTGATGACGGGTTAATCTGGCCGATCATATCTATTCCCCATCCACGAAACGGCCACGGCTTTATGATTGGATGCATAGCCGATGCCGGTGCTCGCTGAATTGCTCCAAATTTCTGACAATCTTGGCATCCCTTATAATACTTGAAACAATCCGCTAGCATTGTCGGCCAAAAATATCCAACGCGCTTTAAAAGCCACCTCATTTTATGGGCCGATTGATGTGTTCCACAAATCCCTTCATGGACCTCGCTCATAACAATTTTGGCCTCCTCAGAACCTAGGCACTTGAGCAAGACACCATCAACCGTCCGATGGTATAAGTCATCGTCTAACAGGACGTACTGTAACACTTTGTATTTCATTTGTCGTGACGCCGACTGGAAAGGATTCTTCAAATAATCGATGATAGCAAATCTCCAATCGTTGGCGTCCATGGCAGAGATTTGAACCCTTACATCCTTGACCATCGGCCTGTATCCCGATGCCCCCTGAGCCAGATCATTGGCCTCGAAGTTTTGCTTCCTGGGTATATGCCTCATCGTCACAATCTTGAACGCTTGGAGCAACATCTTGCACTCTTCGTTGTAGACTTTGAGAATATCATCTTTGCATTCATACTCTCTAGAAAGTTGATTAATTACTAGCTGTGAATCACCAATGATCTCGGCGAAATCGGTCTCGACCTCTTGTAATAACTGCAAACCTTTAAGTACCGCTTCGTACTCTGCTTGATTGTTAGTATAATAAGGCTTGATAGTAAAAGCAAACTCAAAGCTTGCCCCCCGAGGGGATATAATGACCAGGCCGATACCGCATCCATGTCGGCAGACAGATCCATCTAAATACAGCGTCCATGGCACAATATCTGCATATGTGACTGAATCATCTCTGTGTTGAACAATGAAATTGGCCAGGGCTTGTCCTTTGATCGCTTTGGCCGATTCATATCTGAGGTCAAACTCTGTGAGGGCAAAAATCCACTTCCCAATTCTTCCTTTTAAAACAGGGGCCGATAGCATGTATTTCATCACATCGGCCTTACTGACCACAATGCATTCATTGGAAAGTAAATAATGCCTTAACTTAGTACATGAAAAATATAAGCACAGACATAATTTCTCCACCGGCGTGTACCTTGTCTCGGCATCTAACAATCTCCTGCTGAGATAAAAAATAGCTCGTTCCTTGCCATCAATGTCTTGAACCAAGACTGAGCCGATGGATTTCTCATCGGCCGATCGGTACAGCTTGAATGGAACCCCTTTCTATGGAGGGATTAGAACTGGGGGAGAGGTTAAATACTCCTTGATATCGTCCAGCGCCTTCTGTTGCTTATCACCCCATACGAATTCCTGATCGTCCTTTATCTTCAAAAGTGGAGTGAATGGCTCTATTCTGCCTGATAGATTTGATATAAAACTCCGGACAAAGTTGATCTTCCCGAGCAGAGATTGTAACTTGGTCTTGTTTTCTGGAGGCTTGATTTTCTGGATGGCATCAATACTCTTCTGTGTAATTTTAATTCCCCTTTCATGGACCAAGAAACCCAAAAACTGACCGGCCAATACGCCAAAGGCACACTTGTTAGGGTTCACCTTTAAACCATATTTTCTTGCCCTTTCTAGTACCTTGCGTAAATCGGCCAAGTGCATATCATACTCTCACGACTTCACGACAACATCATCTATATAAACCTCAATCAAAGAACTGATAAGATCATGAAAAATAAAATTCATGGCCCTCTGATAAGTAGCTCCAGCATTTTTCAAACCAAAGGTCATGACAACCCACTCGTACAGGCCGATTGCCCCTGGACATCTGAAAGCTGTCTTGTGAATGTCTTCCTTAGCCATAAAGATCTGATTGTAGCCTGCGTTTCCATCCACAAAACTGATAATCTTATGCCCAGATGCAGCGTCGACTTGCAAATCGGCCAATGGCATAGGGTACTCATCTTTTGGTGTTGCCTTATTCAAATCTCTGAAGTCGATGCATACCCTAAGCTTGCCGTTTTTAATGGAACTATGTTGGAGACCCACTCCGCATATCGGCAGGGTCTGATAAAGTTGGCGTCGTAAAGCCTTGTGATCTCTGCTTTGATAGCTTCATACATATCGGCCTTAAATCTCCTAGGAGATTGTTTAAATGGCCGATAGCCTGGTTTGATAGGTAGCCGATGTCCCACGATCGATTGGCTTAATCCTGGCATTTCATGGTATTCCCATGCAAAACAATCTACAAATTCTTTCAAAAGATTTATCAAATTATTCTTATATTCCTCTGGTAGTTTTGCACTTACATACGTCGGCCTAGGCCTGTCACCTATCCCTATATCAACTTCTTAGAGTTGATCGGCCGACGTAAAGCCTTGTCCCAATTTTCCATCTAACTCATCCACCGCATCATCTGTGTAGGGACTTGCTTGTTCGTCTTGGACGGTGGATGGTTCATCTTTGTTAAAGCAACTGCTTGCCTTGGTCTTCAATCGTCTCGATGTCACAACCAGTTACTTTGAGGAAATCGGCGTCCCAGACTCGCCCGGACAAGCAATCCATTCCCTCCATCTCCCAAACTGCGAGATCGGCATTGGCTACGTGTAATGACCGATCGGCCTACACGATCTCGACCTGGTCCCCTTGCCATTGTATCAGACATTGGTGCATTGTTGAAGGGATGCAAGAGTTTGCGTGGATCCAATCCCATCCCAACAACAAACTGTAGGAACCCTTTCCATCAAAAACGAAGAAGGTGGTGGGTATCGTCTTATTTCCCACGGTGAGCTCCACATTCAACACCCCCTTCACTTCAGATGCGTTGCCACCGAAGTCTTTGAGCACCATGTTGGTCTTGATGAGGTCCTCCGGCACTTTTCCAAGCTTCCTGAAGGTTGTATATGGCATTAAGTTCACTGCCGCACCGCCATCGACCAACATCTTCGTCATCGGCCGCCTGTTGATGAATCCCTTGATGTATAACGGCCGTAGGTGCCTGTGGCTGCTATCAGCTGGCTTGTCGAATATTGCTTGATCAGGTGACAACTGTAGCCTAGCCGAGGACTGCTCATCGTCGGCTACTGCTTCATCGGCCGCCCGCACGCTGTACTCTGCTGGCAATATAAAAACCATGTTAACAGACGTCGATGCTATGCTTTTACCTTTTGCGGCCGCAGAAGCTCGAGCTATATTGGAGCTGCCTTCATCGGCCTTAACCACCGTGGATTTTATCCTCCATTCTTTTTTAGTTCTGGTGGGCCGATGGGCTGTTATTGCTTGTTGCTCCTGGACCTGCTCTTTCTTCCTCAGCCTTTGTACCCGTCGTTTTTGGGTCTTGGTGAACACGTCGCTTGGGCACCACTGAGGATTTTGGGGTTGATCGTCGTCCTCGTCGTGACGATCTTGGAGCATCGGTCCTAGCCTTTCATGCACAGACTTTCTTTGCTTGGCCGGCCAATGCGCTTTCCTGCTTGAACTGCCTTGATAAGTGTCTTCTAAGTCATTGCACGCAGGGCACTCCTGGATGGATGGCAACCTCATGCCCTCATTCCAGCAGAACCAGAAAAACTCGCACTCCCAATGCGGGTCATAAAAGTTGTTTTGATCGGCGTGGTCCTGTGCTTGTTCTTCTTGCCGCCGCTTGTATTTTCTAATCAGGCCCTCCGAGGTCTGATGAGGTCGCTTGCCGGTCCGATGGCCACCGCCATCGGCCCTGTCCGCCCGTACCATGTTGACTGGGAACGGGTGTCCTTCGATCTTCATCTTAATCCTGCCTTGCTCGATGGCCGATTGAATCTGTTGTCGGAAGATCTTGCATTCATTGGTATGGTGTGAATAAGAGTTATGCCACTTGCAATATCTTCTCTTCTTGATTTCTTCGGCCGATGGCAGTATATGACCTACTGGCAGCTGGATCTGCTTTTCCTGCAAAAGTAAGTCAAATATTTTGTCGGCCTTGTTGATGTCGAAGTCGTATTTATCCTCTTTGTCGCCCTTCTTGGCCCACTGGCATGTTGTCGGCTTCTTCATCCGGGCCCATTCAGCCAGGTCGACATCAGCATCTTCTTCATCATCGTCGTCGGAGGCGTACTGATACATTGTATTAATTTTCTTTGCAAATTTCTTCGCCTCCTGAAATCGTTGCTCATGGGCCGATACCCGTTGTGCTAGTTGGGCTAGGCTGTCAAATTCCTGAGAGGAGAACCTCTCTCGTATCGGCCCCAGTAATCCTTGGAACGCCAAATCGGCGAGCTGTGAATCGGTCAGGCTAAGGCTATAACACCTGTTTCTTATGTCCCTAAATCTTTGAATATACTCTGGGACCGATTCATCCACTCGTTGCCTGATGGCAGTGAGATCAGACAGTTTCATCTCTAGTACACCATTGTAGAAATATCTGTGAAGCTGTTTCTCAAGATCTATCCATCCTCTGATGGAATTGCAGGGTAGCGATGAGAACCATGTAAATGCAGACCCTGATAAGGACAGGGGGAAAAAACTGACCCTCAATGCTTCTATGGCCGATGCCTCCCCACACTGTGCTAGGAATCGGCTCACATGCTCATATGTCGAAACATTGTCTTGCCCTGAGAACTTGGAGAAATCCGGGATCTTGTATCGGCTCGGCAGTGGCACTCGGTCAAATTCCTTGGGGTATGGGTGCCGATACACTGTAGAATTCTCCTTGGGCTTCAAAGCCGAACTGATCTCGCATCACTTCTGCTATCATGTCAGCCCAGTATCCTGCGGGCCGATGTGGGAGGTCTTGCTGATATGATTGTTGCAAGCCCTCTGCCTGATACTGCCTGGGAGAGTACGGCTGATAATGGCGATCAAGGTTCTGCGCGCCGTATTGCCCTGTGGTGTACTGCTGGTAGCCTTGTGGCGCGTTGTACGCAGCTTGTGGTGGAGGATTACTGAACACCGGGGCTTGTGGCTGTCCGGCCGATGGCTGGTTAACAGGAATTTGCTGCATCAACTCGACTACTGGTTGTTTCCCCTTGGTCCATTGTGCATATTGCTCCTCCGTGATATGCTGAGGGCTCCCTCCTGTCTGCCTGGTAAGGACTAGCGGCAATATTGTTGTTGGCTGCGCCGATGGGGATGGGATCGGCGCCGTCTGCTGAGCTGTGCTCAGATCGTTCCTCAAGGTCCGATAGGCAAGGAACTTATTTTCTGGCAGAAAAATCGGGCCTTGAGGCTTATATTGGTGGATCGACCCATTTAGGATCGATTTGACCGTATTGGTCAATGTGTTCACCAGGACCCCAACTGGTTGACTAGCGCAGAGTGAACTGCGGAGTCAATTCTGTCTTGCAATGTCGGCGTTGCGGTATCCTCGGTCTTGACGGTGTGGTCGTGTGCCGCCGCCGATGTGCCAGCTCCATCTCCAGGACTTGGCATTATCACCTTAGACTTTTGGATCAGGGTGCCTTGCCGAGTTCTAGAATATGTCTGCAAATACATATTCTGGAACTGCTCAACCAGCTTTTCCATCTCGGCTTTTTGCTCTGCGTTGAGCTGGTCGACGGTAATGGAGATGATGTTCTCCTTAGAGATCTCAGCCTGCTTCGACATCTCATAGTGATCTTGTTGATGTTGCAAAGCTTGTAGTCTTGAAGTCCCACCGGGCGTGCCAAAAGTGTGTTGGCACAGAATTTCGACCCGCCTTGCAACCAAACGGGTTCCGCGTTACCACGGCGGCCTGGGAGGTTTGCTTTACTCCAGTGCAGGTCCAAATGGCTTGCCTAGTGATGCTCAGACCATGCTAGTTGATTTGATCTGCAATCAACAAGAAACAAGTAAACCATGTTAGAAGACAAGGGCCGATCGGCCAATAGACCGATGACACATTGTCATAGCCCAGCCAATAGGGCAAAGCTATATCGGCTCACTCGTGATGAAAATAGGTTAAAACATGAATTTAACCTTATCGGCCTTTATCAACATATGAATGTTAAATTAAGCATCGGCCGATAACAGACAATAAAGATAACTACACTTGCTAGTACTCTAGTGCAAATCTAGATGAATCAACCAATCAAATATAAATACGTCAATCACAGATAAACCCTAAAGAGTAATCTATAACAGACACATCTATACTTATCAATCTATCCACACAGATGGTAGATACACATAAAAGCCCTAAGACAATCATGCATATCAGGTAAGACTGGCTGAAACCCCAGTGTTATCCTTAATTACAACCGAAAACAGTCTTTGTGTTAGATCTCAAAACAGGACTAAGGTCGATAGCAACTCAAAGTGTGAATTGAAACTTAACACAAAGAAAATCAAGTCGCCGATTGCTTTTGGGGATGGTAAATGCATTGAATAATCTAGCCAAGCATAAGAATTAAACCATCGTCAGCAATAAACCCTAAAACGAGTAAATCACTGGCGAGGCGTAATTAAAACACCTGTCAAGATTATCCAAGCCATGATAAACGATGATCACATCATCGCGGCTTAACGTGTCTAAAGCAACACGGTAGCCCCGACGATGCAGATCATCGGGAACGAGTTCTTACCTTTGCTCCGGGAGGGCAAGAACTCGTCAAAGTCAACCTCTTGTGAGGGTTAGTGATGCGCCGAAGTAGATTGAACTGGTTTATTATATTGGATTGTGAGAGAGTTTCTATGTATAAACTATCGGGATATTTATACCCGAGATTACAACAGGGTCCTTGTAGGACATGATCTTATCTCTAACAAACAACAAGTCTTTACGGCAGACTTTTGCCACAGATTAGATCTAAACCTACTTAATTTACAACATACAATTGCCTAAAACCGAGCCTTATATCTATTTGGCAACTTCCTTGAAGCTTATCTTGAGCCCAAACCAAGCCCACGCTGACTCTGTCAACTTGCAACCCTTATCGGCCGACAACCACATCAAATCTGTATCGGCCGATACGCTCTTCCTAGCAGCACCTTTCCTAGTCCGATACGGTTACCGAGTCCGATACAAGACCTGGTCTGGCTCCAACTCAATCATTCCTCTCTGCTTTGGTCTCCTCTTTCCTCTCCGGGTCGATTACGAAAATCCGCAATTAACAAAAGGATGCTTGCTCCAAGACGTAGCACGCATGAGTGCCACTCCAGGGCCTTGTAGAATGTCTCCATTGCGAGATATCAGCCAAAACGACATCCATTATGATGGAAATGCATGACAACATGGAATTTGAAGAGAGTTTTTTAGCCCGTCCAATGTCGTTCTTTCCCTGCCACGCTACCACCAATTAGTTCCTAAACATGCATACTCGGTGTAGAAGGGCCCTCAACGGACCAGATTAACTTGTTGTGGTGTTATTTCCAACGAAACTTTAAGGACATTGCCCTAAACACATCGCTTATCCAAAGGTTGTGCCAAACAAGGTGAGGAATGTGTTTATTCACAAAGTTTCTAAACATTTCCCCTGAAAAGGTTGCATGCTCCACGACGTAGCATGCATGAGTGCCGCTCCAGGGCCATGTAGAATGTCTCCGTTGCGAGATATCAGCAAAAACGACATCCATTATGATGGAAATGCATGACAACATGGAATTTGAAGAGAGTTTTTTATCGCGTCCATTGTCGTTCTTTCCATGCCACGCTACCACAAATTAGTTCCTAAACCTGACGTGCTCGGTGTAGAAGGGCCCTCAACAGACCAGATTAACTTGTTGTGGGGTTATTTCCATCGAAACTTTAAGGACATTGCCCTAAACGCATCGCTTATCCAAAGGTTGTGCCAAACAAAGTGAGGAATGTCTTTATTCACAAACTTTCTAACATTTCCCCTGAAAAGGTTGCTTGCTCCAAGACATAGCACGCATGAGTGCCACTCCAGGGCCTTGTAGAATGTCTCCGCAACGAGATATCAGTCAAAACGACATCCATTATGATGGAAATGCATGACAACATGGAATTTGAAGAGAGTTTTTTAGCCCGTCCAATGTCGTTCTTTCCCTGCCACGCTACCACAAATTAGTTCCTAAACCTGTGTGCTCGGTGTAGAAGGGCCCTCAACGGACCAGATTAACTTGTTGTGATGTTATTTCCACCGAAACTTTAAGGGCATTGCCCTAAACGCATCGCTTATCTAAAGGTTGTGCCAAACTAGGTGAGAAATGTGTTTATTCACAAAGTTTCTAAACATTTCCCCTGAAAAGGTTGCATGCTCCATGACGTAGCACCCATGAGCGCTACTCCAGTGCCTCGTAGAATGTCTCCGTTGCGAGATATCAGTAAAAGCGACATCCATTATGATGGAAATGCATGACAACATGGAATTTGAAGAGAGTTTTTTAGCCCGTCCAATGTCGTTCTTTCCCTGTCACGCTACCACAAATTAGTTCCTAAACCTGACGTGCTCGGTATAGAAGGGCCCTCAACGGAGCATATTAACTTGTTGTGGGATTATTTCCATCGAAACTTTAAGGACTTTGCCCTAAACGCATCGCTTATCAAAAGGTTGTGCCAAACGAAGTGAGGATTGTGTTCATTCACAAAGTTTCTAAACATTTCCCCTGAAATGGTTGCTTGCTCCAAGACGTAGTACGCATGAGTGCCACTGCAGGGCCTTGCAGAATGTCTCCGTTGCGGGATATCAGTCAAAACGACATCCTTTATGATGGAAGTGCATGACAACATGGAATTTGAAGAGAGTTTTTTAGTCCGTCCAATGTCGTTCATTCCCTGCCACGCTACCACAAATTAGTTCATAAACATGACGTGCTCGGTGTAGAAGGGCCCTCAACGGACCAGATTAACTTGTTGTGGGATTATTTCCGTCGAAACTTTAAGGACTTTGCCCTAAACGCATCGCTTATCCAAAGGTTGCGCCAAACAAAGCGAGGAATGTGTTTATTCACAAAGTTTCTAAACTTTTCCCCTGAAAAGGTTGCTTGCTCCAAGACGTAGCACGCATGAGTGCCACTCGAGGGCCTTGTAGAATGTCTCCGTTGTGAGATATCAGTCAAAAATACATCCATTATGATGGAAATGCATAACAACATGGAATTTGAAGAGAGTTTTTTAGCCCGTCCAATGTCGTTCATTCCCTGCCACGCTACCACAGATTAGTTCCTAAACCTTACGTGCTCGGTGTAGAAGGGCCCTCAATGGACCAGATTAACTTGTTGTGGGGTTATTTCCAACAAAACTTTAAGGACATTGCCCTAAACGCATCGCTTATCCAAAGGTTGCGCCAAACAACGCGAGGAATGTGTTTATTCACAAAGTTTCTAAACTTTTCCCCTGAAAAGGTTGCTTGCTCCAAGATGTAGCAAGCATGAGTGCCACTCAAGGGCCTTGTAGAATGTCTCTGTTGCGAGATATCAGTCAAAACGATATCCATTATGATGGAAATGGATGACAACATGGAATCTGAAGAGAGTTTTTTAGTCCGTCTAATGTCGTTCTTTCCTTTCCACGGTACCACAAATTAGTTCCTAAACCTGACGTGCTCAGTGTAGAAGGGCCCTCAACGGACCAGATTAACTTGTTGTGGGATTATTTCCGTCGAAACTTTAAGGACATTGCCCTAAACGCATCGCTTATCAAAAGGTTGTGCCAAACGAAGTGAGGACTGTCTTGATTCACAAAGTTTCTAAACATTTCCCCAGAAAAGGTTGCTTGCTCCATGACGTAGCACACATGAGTGCCACTGCAGGGCCATGTAGAATGTCTCCGTTGCGAGATATCAGTCAAAACGACATCCATTACGATGGAAATGCATGACAACATCGAATCTGAACAGAGTTTTTTAGCCCGTCCAATGTCGTTCATTCCCTGCCACGCTACCACAAATTAGTTCCTAAACCTGACGTGCTTGGTGTAGAAGGGCCCTCAATAGACCAGATTAACTTGTTGTGGGGTTATTTCCATCGAAACTTTAAGGACATTGCCCTAAACGCATCGCTTATCCAAATTTTGTGCCAAACAAGGTGAGGAATGTGTTTAATCACAAAGTTTCTAAACATTTCCCCTGAAAAGGTTGCATGCTCCATGACGTAGCACGCATGAGTGCCACTCCAGGGCCTTGTAGAATGTCTCCATTGCGAGATATCAGTCAAAATGACATCCATTACGATGGAAATGCTTGACAACATCGAATCCGTGGACAGTTTTTTAGCCCGTCCAATGTCGTTCTTTCCTTGCCACGCTACCACAAATTAGTTCCTAAACTTGACGTGCTCGGTGTAGAAGGGCCCTCAACGGACCAGATTAACTTGTTGTAGGATTATTTCCGTCGAAACTTTAAGGACTTTGCCCTAAACGCATCGCTTATCAAAAGGTTGTGCCAAACGAAGTGAGGATTGTGTTTATTCACAAAGTTTCTAAACATTTCCCCTGAAAAGGTTGCTTGCTCCATGACGTAGCACGCATGAGTGCCACTGCAGGGCCTTGTAGAATGTCTCCGTTGCGAGATATCAGTCAAAACGACATCCATTACGATGGAAATGCATGACAACATCGAATCTGAAGAGAGTTTTTTAGCCCGTCCAATGTCGTTCTTTCCTTGCCACGCTACCACAAATTAGTTCCTAAACCTGACGTGCTCGGTGTAGAAGGGCCCTCAACAGACCAGATTAACTTGTTATGGGGTTATTTCCATCGAAACTTTAAGGACATTGCCCTAAAAGCATCGCTTATCGAAATTTTGTGCCAAACAAGGTGAGGAATGTGTTTATTCACAAAGTTTCTAAACATTTCCCCTTAAAAGGTTGCATGCTCCATGACGTAGCATGCATGAGTGCCACTCCAGGGCCTTGTAGAATGTCTCCGTTGCGAGATATCAGTCAAAATGACATCCATTACGATGGAAATGCATGACAACATCGAATCCGTAGAGAGTTTTTTAGCCCGTCCAATGTCGTTCTTTCCTTGCCACGCTACCACAAATTAGTTCCTAAACTTGACGTGCTCGGTGTAGAGGGGCCCTCAACGGACCAGATTAACTTGTTGTGGGGTTATTTCCATCGAAACTTTAAGGACATTGCCCTAATCGCATCGCTGATCTAAAGGTTGTGCCAAACAAGGTGGGGAATGTGTTTATTCACAAAGTTTCTAAACTTTTCCCCTGAAAAGGTTGCTTGCTCCATGACGTAGCACGCATGAGTGCCACTCGATGGCCTTGTAGAATGTCTCCGTTGCGAGATATCAGTCAAAACGACATCCATTATGATGGAAATACATGACAACATGGAATTGGAAGATAGTTTTTTAGACCGTCCAATGTAATTCTTTCCTTGCCACGCTACCACAAATTAGTTCCTAAACCTAACGTGCTCGGTGTAGAAGGGCCCTCAACGGACCAGATTAACTTGTTGTGGGATTATTTCCATCGAAACTTTAAGGACTTTGCCCTAAACGCATCGCTTATCAAAAGGTTGTGCCAAACGAAGTGAGGATTGTGTTTATTCACAAAGTTTCTAAACATTTCCCTTGAAAAGGTTGCTTGCTCCATGACGTAGCACGCATGAGTGCCACTGCAGGGCCTTGTAGAATGTCTCCGTTGCGAGATATCAGTCAAAACGACATCCATTACGATGGAAATGCATGACAACATCGAATCTGAAGAGAGTTTTTTAGCCCGTCCAATGTCGTTCTTTCCTTGCCACGCTACCACAAATTAGTTCCTAAACCTGACGTGCTCGGTGTAGAAGGGCCCTCAACGGACCAGATTAACTTGTTGTGGGGTTATTTCCATCGAAACTTCAAGGACATTGCCCTAAACGCATCGCTTATCCAAATTTTGTGCCGAACAAGGTGAGGAATGTGTTCATTCACAAAGTTTCTAAACATTTCCCCTGAAAAGGTTGCTTGCTCCATGACGTAGCACGCATGAGTGCCACTCCAGGGCCTTGTAGAATGTCTTCGTTGCGAGATATCAGTCAAAATGACATCCATTACGATGGAAATGCATGACAACATCGAATCCGTAGAGAGTTTTTTAGCCCGTCCAATGTCGTTCTTTCCTTGCCACGCTACCACAAATTAGTTCCTAAACTTGACGTGCTCGGTGCAGAAGGGCCCTCAACGGACCAGATTAACTTGTTGTGGGGTTATTTCCATCGAAACTTTAAGGACATTGCCCTAATCGCATCGCTGATCCAAAGGTTGTGCCAAACAAGGTGGGGAATGTGTTTATTCACAAAGTTTCTAAACTTTTCCCCTGAAATGGTTGCTTGCTCCATGACGTAGCACGCATGAGTGCCACTCGATGGCCTTGTAGAATGTCTCCGTTGCGAGATATCAGTCAAAACGACATCCATTACGATGGAAATGCATGACAACATGGAATTGGAAGATAGTTTTTTAGCCCGTCCAATGTCGTTCTTTTCTTGCCACGCTACCACAAATTAGTTCCTAAACCTGACGTGCTTGGTGTAAAAGGGCCCTCAACAGACCAGATTAACTTGTTGTGGGGTTATTTCCATCGAAACTTTAAGGACATTGCCCTAAACGCATCACTTGTCCAAAGGTTGTGCCAAACAAGGTGAGGAATGTGTTTATTCACAAAGTTTCTAAACATTTCCCCTGAAAAGGTTGCTTGCTCCATGATGTAGCACGCATGAGTGCCACTCCAGGGCCTTGTAGAATGTCTCCGTTGTGAGATATCAGTCAAAATGACATCCATTACGATGGAAATGCATGACAACATCGAATCCGTAGAGAGTTTTTTATCCCGTCCAATGTCGTTCTTTCCTTGCCACGCTACCACAAATTAGTTCCTAAACTTGACGTGCTCAGTCTAGAAGGGCCCTCAGCGGACCAGATTAACTTGTTGTGGGGTTATTTCCATCAAAACTTTAAGGACATTGCCCTAATCGCATCGCTGATCCAAAGGTTGTGCCAAACAAGGTGGGGAATGTGTTTATTCACAAAGTTTCTAAACTTTTCCCCTGAAAAGGTTGCTTGCTCCATGACGTAGCACGCATGAGTGCCACTCGATGGCCTTGTAGAATGTCTCCGTTGCGAGATATCAGTCAAAACGACATCCATTATGATGGAAATGCATGACAACATGGAATTGGAAGATAGTTTTTTAGCCCGTCCAATGTCATTCTTTCCCTGCCACGCTACCACAAATTAGTTCCTAAACCTGACGTGCTCAGTGTAGAAGGGCCCTCAACGGACCAGATTAACTTGTCTTGGGGTTATTTCCATGGAAACTTTAATAACATTGCCCTAAACGCATCGCTTATCCAAAGGTTGCGCCAAACAAGGTGAGGAAGGTGTTTGTTCACAAAGTTTCTAAACTTTTCCCTGAAAAGGTTGCATGCTCCATGACGTAGCACGCATGAGTGCTACTCCAGGGCTTGTAGAATGTCTCCGTTGTGAGATATCAGTCAAAACTACATCCATTACGATGGAAATGCATGACAATATAGAATCTGAAGAGAGTTTTTTAGCCCGTCCAATGTCGTTCTCTCCTTGCCACGCTACCACAAATAAGTTCCTAAACTTGACGTGCTCGGTGTAGAAGGGCCCTCAATGGACCAGATTAACTTGTTGTGGGGTTATTTCCATCGAAACTTTAAGGACATTGCCCTAAACGCATCGCATATCCAAAGGTTGTGCCAAACAAGGTGAGGAATGTGTTTATTCACAAAGTTTCTAAACATTTCCCCTGAAAAGTTTGCTTGCTCCATGACGTAGTGATGAGGACACAACTAGCTCGGATATAACCATGACTACCTTGTGTATTAATCAGCCAAAGGTTAACCAGTTCTACATAAGATTTACTTGTTATATTTTTGAACATACGTTGCTACACAATGAGTTTTGTTTGTTTTCGTTTGCAGAGGTACTTGCTTGGATGAAGGAAAAGAAGCCGAGCATAACGAATGCATGGAATATCAAAGAAGTTGATTGGGGACCAAACCAAGACCTTCTCCAAGTCGACTTCGGGTGCAATTCGGAGTCCAGGACCAGTCTGCACTAAAACGGGCGCCCAGGTCACATAAGTGCTCGGATTGGGACATTCTTTATATGGATGGAAAGCTAAAAAGATATATTTTCCAATGGTTCTAGTCCCATATCCAAATTCGTTACGACTCATCAGGAATTGGCCGAACAAGTTGACGTTCAGAGTCTGTCCCGGCGCTGCTACGCCGTATTTGGGCCTTTGGCCCGTGTATCGTGTTGGAGCCCATTAGGGTTGCGTCAAGGGGTGCTTGCACGACCCTAAACTCCATATATTAGTAGCCGTCACTATCTTTAGGTTTTTGGGTTTTGCTTAGATTAATCTGTTAATAACAGTTTCGCCGCTAGATCGGTTTGTAAGACCCCAACTTGTGAGCTTAATCATTCATCTGCAATTTTGGTTGTATTCTACCTCGTTCTTGTTTGTGTTCTTCGATTGGCAAATAGGGATTAGCCTTCTCAGTGAGGTCACCCGCGTTTCGACATGGGTGATAACCAGAGGAGACGTGGTGCTGCGATTGCGAGGCTCAAGAGCGTGCGCGTTCAAGAAGCCGGAACGATTTGTGTCGCGACTCCGTCCAAATCGTTGTTTATCAGAACCTTTCGGAAGGTTGGGAACTCTAGTGCACATCAAGTGGTGTCAGAGCTCTAGGTTCACCGTCAGGTTCGCCCAGTTTCTTTACCCTAGAATAGTTTTTGTTTTCGCAATAATCCTAGAGTCTGCAGAAAAGCAAAAAAAAAATTTAGTCGTTAGTTACCTTAACCTAGACTGTGTTTAGCCTTTGCATGATTCTTTTTCAGAGTCCGTAGTGTTGAGTTTGAGTCCTAGTTTAAGTTCTTGTTGCTGGTCTAGTGCGTGTTTTAGTCTAGTCGTGTGTTTTTCCTTTGTAACCCTAGCCGCCACCTTTCACCATGTGTTAGGGTTCATCCTTTGAGAGTCGTTCCTCCATCATAAACACCCATCAGATCACCACGCATCACTAGAACACCCTACATACTTCGCTGCCACCATATCCCAATTCCACCGCAAAAAGACTAGGTTATATCCCCTTTGGAAAACCTAGCCGGAAGTCCAAACTTCAAACAGCCATAACTTTTGCATACGGACTTGGAATCAGGCAAATTTTAACTTTTCGGATAAGAGAAAAAAATTTTACATCCATTTCCTCTCCCCCCCCTTCGGCAGGTTTGGCAAAATCAGAATTCCAAAATTTGGCTTGGAAAATTGTCTGTTTGAGCTCACAAGTTTCTGCACTCTCTTAATAGTGGTATCAAAAAATTCCATGGGCCACATATCAACTCCGATTGAGCTGTAACTTTGTGGTGTTCCTATTTATGTGCTCCTGGAAAATAAAAAAAGAAAAGAAAAATAAAAGAAAAAAAAAGAAAAGTTGATTTCCACTAGTGCCTCGAGCTCACGACGTGCTCCGTTGAGCCTATCAGCCTTGCGGTTTTGCTATTTTTGCTGAGACACGCCAAAGCTTGCCTGCCAGTCCTTCCTTGCTGTTTACTAGTGTCATATTCATTTGCGCCATCATTGTTACCACTACTGTCTAGGACACGAGTAGACCAGCAACTAAGGGCACGTGACTTGGGATTTTTATTCAACATTACTATCTGTCATTGGATTGTGTACCACTCACATATATTTGACCTTCCTAGCTCCACATATTACTTCTGGACAGCACAGGTTCTTGATCCCTGCAATCGCTGACTACGCCTTCCAGGTATCCTTTGCTTTGCTGGTAAGAACTTTATAAGAGCTTGGTTTGGTGCTCCATATTGCTGAGAATTGTTGAGAGGCACCACCACACCTGCGTAGTAGATTATTAGGGATAACCTTCACCGTTTTTTGCTGTTTTGGTGTTTCAATGGCATGTGACGATGATGAGGTCCATGTAAGAGCTTGGTAAGATGCTTCCATGATCTGTAGTTAAAAGGAACAATATTGTTCTGTTGTTCTCTTTTTCTACTGATAATGGCAGGTTACGTCTCTTATGGATATGAGATAAAGTTAGATGGGAGACAAACCATAGCTGCTACATCACCTTCCACAGATGCACGTGATGAAAGTACTTTGGTGCAACAAGTGCTAAGTTCTCAAATGGAGAAAGCGGAGCAATGGCAGTACCACGAATTATTTGAAACAAAGTTTGTGGTTAAGGATAGAGCATGTCGTACTCTAATCGATAGTGAGAGTTGCAATAACTTTGTGAGTTCAGATTTGGTTGAGAAACTTGAGTTGCCTACACAACCGCATCCTCATCCATATTACATCAAATGGTTCAACTCTTGTGGTAAGTTCAAGGTAAATAGAATTGTGAGAGTAAACTATTCAAATGGAAATTACCATGATACTACCAATTTTGATCTTGTCCCTATGCAAGCATGTTCTTTGTTGTTTGGTCAACCATGGGTATATGATAAAAATGGTTTGCATAATTTTGTTGCTAATACATACACATTTAGACATAATGGTCGAAAAATGAAATTGGAGCCAATGAGTTTTTCTGAAATTTTCGAAGATAATCTTAAATGGATGAAGAATGGAATCGAAGAAATTTTCAAAGATAGTATTGAAAGGACGAAGAATAGAATCGATGAGATTTTCAGAGATACCAGGAATAATAATAATATTGTGATGCCTTCAACTAAGTCTGAGTTATTACAAAACGAACGTAATGTTCTGCCTATTGTTTTGGATACTAATATTTTGCAGGCAGCTGAGAACAACCATGGTGAGAAGGAAGAGAAGAAAGACGAAGAACAAAAAGACCTATCCATAGCTCCATGCATGTTTGAGGAATGTTTAATTGACCAAGCGCCTATAATTTCTAAAGATGAGAAAAAAGGTAATGATAATGTGGCTACAACTACTCAAGGTATGCATAGTTATGATGTGCCGACTATGTCCACTACTTATGCTACATTAGAGCAACCCATAGTGGAAACAATTGTTGAAATACCTTTGTCACAAAACAATTCGCTTGATGTTCCTTGTGATAAAGAAGAGTTGTGCGATGCTTCACTTATATCCATGCCACAACTAGTGAATGAACATGTTAGTTCTATAGTAGAGCCACCATGTGTTGAGTTTAAACATGTTATTCACATTGCTAGCGAGAATGAAGAACTTAAATTGCTATCTTCTTTAAATACTTGGGGTTATATTCAATTTGATGATCTTTGTCCACTCAACTGTTTAGAGAATAAATTATTTGCTAGATTTGAATTGCCATGCCCTTCTGATGTAATTTTTCATGTTATTGGCAATTATGATAGTAAAGGAGAATATAATGTGCATCGAGTATATATTTGTTCGGATTTGACTATACCTCCTTTTCATGATGAAATGTATTGTCTAGAGGACCGCATGTGTATACGTAATTATCTATCAAGTTCCTCTAGTTGTTTAAATGAGTTACAAGTTGGTTTGCAAGAAGGGGAGTGTTGTGGTTTTTTGACTAAAAGGATTTCAGGATCCAACCATATAGCCATCAAGAAATGTTCCTCATCGGATGTTGTGATAGATAAATATAAGTTCAAAATGCTCCATGATAAGATGAAACCGAGGACGGTTTCCAATCAAGAAGGGGAGGATGATGACGACACAACTAGCTCGGATATAACCATGACTACCTTGTGTATTAATCAGCCAAAGGTTAACCAGTTCTACATAAGATTTACTTGTTATATTTTTGAACATACGTTGCTACACAATGAGTTTTGTTTGTTTTCGTTTACAGAGGTATTTGCTTGGATGAAGGAAAAGAAGCCGAGCATAACGAATGCATGGAATATCAAAGAAGTTGATTGGGGACCAAACCAAGACCTTCTCCAAGACGACTTCGGGTGCAATTCGGAGTCCAGGACCAGTCTGCACTAAAACGGGCGCCCAGGTCGCATACGTGCTTGGATTGGGGCATTCTTTATATGGATGGAAAGCTAAGAAGATAACCTTTCCAATGATTCTCATCCCATGTCCAAATTCGTTACGAGTCATCGGGAATTGACCGAACAAATTGACATTCAGAGTCTGTCCCGGCGCTGCGATGCCGTATTTGGGCCTTTGGCCCGTGTATCGTGTTGAAACCCATTAGGGTTGCATCAAGGGGTGTTTGCACGACCCTAAACTCCATATATCAGTAGCCGTCACTATCTTTAGGTTTTGGGTTTTGATTAGATTAATCTGTCAAGAACAGTTTCGCCGCTAGATTGGTTTGTAAGACCCCAACTTGTGAGCTTAATCATTCATCTGCAATTTTGGTTGTATTCTATCTCGTTCTTGTTTGTGTTCTTCGATTGGCAAATAGGGATTAGCCTTCTCGGCGAGGTCACCCACGTTTCGACACGGGTGATAACCAGAGAAGACGTGGTGCTGCGATTGCGGGGCTCAAGAGCGTGCGCGTTCAAGAAGCCGGATCGATTTGTGTCGTGACTCCGTCCAAATCGTTGTTTATCAGAACCTTTCGGAAGGTCGGGAACCCTAGTGCACATCACGTAGCACGCATGAGTGCCACTCCAGGGCCTTGTAGAATGTCTCCGTTGCGAGATATCAGTCAAAACGACATCCATTACGATGGAAATGCATGACAACATCGAATCTGAAGAGAGTTTTTTAGCCCGTCCAATGTCGTTTTTCCTTGCCACGCTACCACAAATTAGTTCCTAAACCTGACGTGCTCGGTGTAGAAGGGCACTCAACGGACCAGATTAACTTGTTGTGGGGTTATTTCCACCGAAACTTTAAGCACATTGCCCTAAACGCATTGCTTATCCAAAGGTTGTGCCAAACAAGATGAGGAATGTGTTTATTCACAAAGTTTCTATACATTTCCCTTGAAAAGGATGCATGCTCCATGACGAAGCACGCATGAGTGCCACTCCAGGGCCATGTAGAATGTCTCCGTTGCGAGATATCGGTCAAAACGACATCCATTACAATGGAAATGCATGACAACATCGAATCCGAAGAGAGTTTTTTAGCCCGTCCAATGTCGATCTTTCCTTGCCACGCTACCACAAATTAGTTCCTAAACCTGACGTGCTCGGTGTAGAAGGGCCCTCAACGGACTAGATTAACTTGTTGTGGGGTTATTTCCATCGAAACTTTAAGGACATTGCCCTAATCGCATCGCTGATCCAAAGGATGTGCCAAACAAGGTGAGGAATGTGTTTATTCACCAAGTTTCTAAACTTTTACTCTGAAAAGGTTGCTTGCTCCATGACGTAGCACGCGTGAGTGCCACTCGATGGCCTTGTAGAATGTCTCCGTTGCGAGATATCAGACAAAACGACATCCATTATGATGGAAATGCATGACAACATGGAATTGAAAGAGAGTTTTTACCCCGTCCAATGTCATTCTTTCCCTGCCACGCTACCACAAATTAGTTCCTAAGCCTGACGTGCTCGGTGTAGAAGGGCCCTCAACGGACCAGATTAACTTGTCTTGGGGTTATTTCCATGGAAACTTTAAGGACATTGCCCAAAACGCATCGCTTATCCAAAGGTTGTGCCAAACAAGGTGAGGAATGTGCTTATTCACAAAGTTTCTAAACTTTTCCCTGAAAAGGTTGCATGCTCCATGACGTAGCACGCATGAGTGCCACTCCAGGGCTTGTAGAATGTCTCCGTTGCGAGATATCAGTCAAAACGACATCCATTACGATGGAAATGCATGACAACATAGAATCTGAAGTGAGTTTTTTTAGCCCGTCCAATGTCGTTCTTTCATTGCCACGCTACCACAAAGTAGTTCCCAAACCTGACATGCTCGATGTAGAAGGGCCCTCAACGGACCAGATTAACTTGTTGTGGGGTTATTTCCATCGAAACTTTAAGGACATTGCCCTAATCGCATCGCTGATCCAAAGGATGTGCCAAACAAGGTGAGGAATGTGTTTATTCACCAAGTTTCTAAACATTTCCCATCAAAAGGTTGCTTGCTCCCCGACGTAGTACGCATGAGTGCCACTCGATGGCCTTGTAGAATGTCTCTGTTGCGAGATATCAGTCAAAACGACATCCATTATGATGGAAATGCATGACAACATGGAATTTGAAGAGAGTTTTTTAGCCCGTCCAATGTCGTTCTTTCCCTGCCACTTTACCACAAATTAGTTGCTAAACTTGACGTGCTTGGTGTAGAAGGGCCCTCAATGGACCAGATTAACTTGTTGTGGGGTTATTTCCATCAAAACTTTAAGCACATTGCCCTAAACGCATCGCTTATCCAAAGGTTGCGCCATACAACGTGAGGAATGTGTTTATTCACAAAGTTTCTAAACTTTCCCCTGAAAAGGTTGCTTGCTCCAAGACGTAGCACTTATGAGTGCCACTCGAGGGCCTTGTAGAATGTCTCCGTTGCGAGATATCAGTCAAAACAACATCCATTACGATGGAAATGCATGACAACATAGAATCTGAAGAGAGTTTTTTAGCCCGTCCTGTGTCGTTCTTTCCTTGCCACGCTACCACAAATTAGTTCCTAAAGCTGACGTGCTCGGTGTAGAAGGGCCCTCAACGGTCCAAATTAACTTGTCTTGGGGTTATTTCCAACGAAACTTTAAGGACATTGCCCTAAACGCATCGCATATCCAAAGGTTGTGCCAAACAAGGTGAGGAAGGTGATTATTCACAAAGTTTCTAAACTTTTCCCTGAAAAGGTTGCATGCTCCATGACGTAGCACGCATGAGTGCTACTCCAGGGCTTGTAGAATGTCTCTGTTGCGAGATATCAGTCAAAACGACATCCATTACGATGGAAATGCATGACAACATAGAATCTGAACAGAGTTTTTTAGCCCGTCCAATGTCGTTCTTTCCTTGCCACGCTACCACAAATTAGTTCCTAAACCTGACGTGCTCGGTGTAGAAGGGCCCTCAACAGACCAGGTTAACTTGTTGTGGGGTTATTTCCATCGAAACTTTAAGGACATTGCCCTATTCGCATCGCTGATCCAAAGGTTGTGCCAAACAAGGTGAGGAATGTGTTTATTCACAAAGTTTCTAAACTTTTCCCCTGAAAAGGTTGTTTGCTCCATGACGTAGCATGCATGAGTGCCACTCCAGGGCCTTGTAGAATGTCTCCGTTGCGAGATATCAGTCAAAATGACATCCATTACGATGGAAATGCATGACAACATCGAATCCGTAGAGAGTTTTTTAGCCCGTCCAATGTCGTTCTTTCCTTGCCACGCTACCACAAATTAGTTCCTAAACTTGACGTGCTCGGTGTAGAAGGGCCCTCAACGGACCAGATTAACTTGTTGTGGGGTTATTTCCATCGAAACTTTAAGGACATTGCCCTAATCGCATCGCAGATCCAAAGGTTGTGCCAAACAAGGTGGGAAATGTGTTTATTCACAAAGTTTCTAAACTTTTCCCCTGAAAAGGTTGCTTGCTCCATGACGTAGCACGCATGAGTGCCACTCGATGGCCTTGTAGAATGTCTCCGTTGCGAGATATCAGACAAAACGACATCCATTATGATGGAAATGCATGACAACATGTAATTGAAAGAGAGTTTTTTAGCCCGTCCAATGTCATTCTTTCCCTGCCACGCTACCACAAATTAGTTCCTAAGCCTGACGTGCTCGGTGTAGAAGGGCCCTCAACGGACCAGATTAACTTGTCTTGGGGTTATTTCCATGGAAACTTTATGGACATTTCCCTAAACGCATCGCATATCCAAAGGTTGTGCCAAACAAGGTGAGGAAGGTGTTTATTCACAAAGTTTCTAAACTTTTCCCTGAAAAGGTTGCATGCTCCATGACGTAGCACGCATGAGTGCTACTCCAGGGCTTGTAGAATGTCTCTGTTGTGAGATATCAGTCAAAACGACATCCATTACGATGGAAATGCATGACAACATAGAATCTGAAGAGAGTTTTTTAGCCCGTCCAATGTCGTTCTTTCCTTGCCACGCTACCACAAATTAGTTCCTAAACCTGACGTGCTCGGTGTAGAAGGGCCCTCAACAGACCAGGTTAACTTGTTGTGGGGTTATTTCCATCGAAACTTTAAGGACATTGCCCTATTCGCATCGCTGATCCAAAGGTTGTGCCAAACAAGGTGAGGAATGTGTTTATTCACAAAGTTTCTAAACATTTCCCATCAAAAGGTTGCTTGCTCCCCGACGTAGCACGCATGAGTGCCACTCGATGGCCTTGTAGAATGTCTCTGTTGCGAGATATCGGTCAAAACGACATCCATTATGATGGAAATGCACGACAACATGGAATTTGAAGAGAGTTTTTTAGCCCGTCCAATGTCGTTCTTTCCCTGCCACTTTACCACAAATTGGTTGCTAAACCTGACGTGCTTGGTGTAGAAGGGCCCTCATTATGATGGAAATACGACCGTCGAAATCGAAACCCTAAAATACGAAATTACAAAAAACTTTTAAATCTTATTGCATCATGCCATGTTTTGTTGCTCGTTTATTTGAATCTTTAATTGCGGGATTAAATCCATCGAAATCTAATTCAGTGCAAACCCTAAAACCGGAAATCGGCTAAGCGATCGATTAAGCGAAAGGAATAAATTAAAATAAAAGTTGGGTAAAGTTGGTAGTAAATAAAACATTTTCCAAATGTCATAAATTTATGTAAATAGTATAATTTATCTGGGAGATTTTATACAAATTAATATATTGTTAACTACACCTATGCATATATATATAGATATAGGTATATACATAAATATATATATTGCTTGAATACAAAATTGGTGACATAAAAATATGGGATAAATCCTTAGGGTAATTCATATAAATTCACATGGAAATTTCATATATAGGTATATATATATATTTAATTCTAGGTGTATATACATATATAGATATATATATATATATATATATATATATATATATATATATAAAGTATACAAAAATAAATTTTGAGAACATGGAAATGTGGAGTGAAATGTTTTGGAATAATAAAATATTGCACAATGTTTATTTATTTGAATTTACAAAAGTTTGGATGAATTTTGGATTGAAATTAACTCAAAAATCGGAAAAAAAAACCTAAAGGCTACTGTTCATAGGCCGCCAGGTGCTCGACCCCGTCTCCTAGCCCATCCCGTCGTCGCTCCTAGCCGCGCCCTCGCGCCCCGCGCTACTGTAGGCCGTCGCGTCGCCGCTGCCGCACGTCGTGATCGCCGCTCGGCCGCTTGGAGCCCCGTGCCGCCGCGCGCCTCTCACTGCCGCGCCCGTCGCGTCCCGTCGCCGCGTCGCCAAGCCGCCGCCACCGGTAAGCCCCCCCTCTCCGCCTTCCTGCGCCGCCGCCCCGGCTTGGAGCCACCCGAGGGAGAGAGTGGGAAGAAGTGAGAAAGAAGGGAACAGAAGAGAGAAAGGGAGAAGAAGGAGCAGGAGAGAGAGAGAGCTGGGAGGAGAGAGAGAAAGAAAATAGAGAAAATAAAAGAGAGAAAAGGAAAAAGGAAAAGAAAGAAATTAGAAAAATAGAAAAAAATGGGAAATAGAGAGAGAGGATTTAGAAAATCGAAAATTAAATTTTAGACACAAATTTATATTCGGGTTGAATCGATTATTCCGTCGTCGATTGTTTTAGAAATTCGTAGCATTTTTAGCGTAGATATTAAAAATCGAAATAGAGCTAATTCCTAAATAATATTGGAATTGGTATTGGCGTTCGTCACTCGCGTTCGATCATTTTCTTAAATCGGATTTTGATGGATTTTAATTGAATTCTAATCGAACTCAATTTCCTTCGCACGTAATTCTAGACACCGAGGGAGTTGCGAGTCCGCCTGAGGATCAAGACCCGCAAGGCTTCGAGCAAGGCAAGTCATCACTAATCCTTGAACATGTTGAGCCCAAATTGCGAACTTACTTTGTTTACAAATAAAATTGCATGCAATGGTGAACATCCTACTTGTTATTATGCCATACCTTTGACTATTGTTTACCTTATTCCCTTGTACCCATAAATGCGTGTGGTGTTCCTAGTCACTTATGACAAATGCTTAGCAATGCTAATTTAGATTCATGCATTCTCATATTTATCAAAGGCTATATGCTTGGGCAATTCCCTTAGGGAAGGTAATTGATATGCGGCATGTGGAGACATGAGCGCCACATTGCCATGATAATGATTACATGATTTGTGAAAGGAAAATAAAACTAAACAACTATTTTCGACTGGGGCGGCTGGATGATTTGGGTGGTGTCCGGTAAAGGCTAGTGCCGTCCCTGGTCAGTTAAGGACCGAGCCATGAAGCTAAGCATGAAACGACCCTCGTACAACCGTACTTCTCGAATGGGTATAGACCTAGCGGAGCAAATGGCCGAGCGGAGGCAGTATCCCTGCGTAGTGGTTTTCTTGATGTGTGTGGAAGGCGGGGCCTACGGTGGAGCAACCACTCGTAGGGCCGCCATGTGTAAACCTAAACTTAATTATAACTTAATGCATGTGTGAGTCTTCCCTCCCGGGAGCGCCAGAACTCCTCTCACTGCTAGAAACCGTGTACTCCTAGAGTGCATGAGGATACAAGTTCATGTAGCGGGTACTGCCAATGTGAGGTTATTGAAATGCTTTGCCGTGACGCGTCTCATTCGTTGGGACTTCGGCTCATGTGTTGGGCAAGTCACGGAGTACGGGTAAAGTGTACATCCACTGCAGTGTGAGTAAATCAAATATATTCGAATAGCCGTGCTCGCGGTCATTGAGCACCGGGACATGTATTACACTTGGCTAGACTCTAAATTCTTAACCTGATTGGGATGGGTATGCATAATGATTTTTATGTGCTGGTGGTACAACTTCTCGAGAAGCGAGAAGGGGTAGGCCCCAGATAACCATGACGATACAATGGCGGGAAGCTATCCTTGGGATCACAATGGATGGTGGACAGAACCGTCGTTGCTTAATGAACTATGGTATTAAAACTTGATCAGTCTATGCTAGGTCTTAGGCTTGTGAAAAGAACTGCAAAACTTGCTTTACGCAAAAGGACCACAACCATTCTTTGTTATCCCCCTATCATGTGCATCGTTGCTGTGGTGGCTTGCTGAGTACGGTTGGTACTCACCCTTGCTATAAACAAAACATTCAGATGTGGGCGATGAAGTTCCCGAAGACCCGTACGAGTACTACCAGGAGGGTACGGAAGACGATGCTGCGCAATAGGTCTTAGTCCCGGTCGTTGCCTGTGGCAATGGCGTGCCGCTGCCTAATGTTCCGCTGCCTTATCTAAACTCTGCTTTTGCTTGTATTCCGGACCAGTTGGTTCCCTGTTCTAGACTATTGCCTTCGGGCCTATTATTGTAATAATTTTGCGTAAGACGATTGTGTATGCACTCTTGATAATTCGGCAATGTAATCGTGGGTACCAGACTACTTGATACAGGGAAATGGTACTATGAACACGAGTTATTCCTGTTGCAAAAACGGGGGTCCACAAAGCTGGTATCAGAGCTATACGACTGTAGGAAAAGACCAAACGACGCCCCACCCCATTATAGTTGGCTAAAGGGAGGAATCCCCATCTAGGATTATTTTGATAAAAACCCTATGTCTATAAAACAAAATGTGTTTCCACTATACTCTCGTCTCCTTGTCTTTACAAAATTTGTTTTACTTTCATTCTCCCTGACTCTAGTTTTCTTAAATATAGATGGCAGGACAAGGTTGGGAAGTTGAGGTTCCTCGAGAGGATGGATACGTCTTCCAGCTACACCAGTTAATGTGGAGTTCGAGATACTCAGAGCCACCCGTCTTCAAGAAGAAGAGGTTCGGTACTGGAGACTATACCGTATAGGAGGCCATTGTCGCCATCAAGCCCCGCGTTGCGAGCGAGCCAGAGTTCCACTTCCGCACACGCTACAGTCGTGACTCGGTGGAGACCGCAATTCAGGACGTCGCCCGAGAGGCCTTCCTCCGCCTCAACGCCGTCCATAGGACTGAGGCGGCGAGGACCGAGTTTGCGCATCACCCGTATCGGGAGGATGGCAACTCCGTCTGCACTGTGCAGGCTACCCCGTGCTGCTACAACCCCATGGTGACCCATCTGTCCCGGTGGGCTGAGGCCGCAGATGACTGTTATGAGGAGGCACTACTGGAGATTGACGAGCAACAGAGGCGTATGTGCGAGCTAGAGGAGGAGCACCACGCTTGGGGCAACGAGGTTGACTCGTTGAAGGCCCAGCTCCAGGTTCACGGCGGGCAGTTCGAGCAGCTCTCGGACCAGTACAACGCCCGTGGCGAGGCCATGGCCACCCTTGAGGAGTAGCTGAGGAAGAGCCAGAGACAGGTCAGTCAGCTGGAGGAGCAGCTCCGTGCAGTCTCACTTATCACTACGGCTACCTCTACTTTCACGGTGCCACCACCACCTCCTGCACCGGCCCGCGACCACTACTACTTCCTCACTCCGCCGTGCATGGCCACCTTCCACACTTTACTGGAGGAGGCTGGCATGTTGAGCACAGAGCCCGGACCCTATCTGGTGGAGCCTACTGCTACAGAGACGGAGCCCACACCGATAGCCACAGTTGTTTCGTCTGAGCCCGGTTCCGGAGTGGAGACCCCGATCCAGATCGACACCGACCCAGAGGTTGAGTCAGAGCCAGAGGAGATCGAACCGGACGTCACCGACCCTTCGGAGGACGAGACTCCCACCTACCGCATCACCTTCGCCGGAGGCCCTCGCACCCTCAGCACTGCTCGCAAGAGGACACGACCCCCGAGCAAGAAGCCCAAGTCAGATCTAGAGACTGTTACCACTTCTGAGCCGTGGGGACTCAGGTTCGCGTCCGCCAGGGACCACCCACTTCCTGCACCCGGTTCCTGCGGTTGGCTGGACGACTAGCCAGGAGGCCCCGCTACTGCTCCGATCTCGCCTGGGATAGTTTTTGGATTGCGAGACACCCCCTCCCTTATGTAGTGATGAGTAGATGGCATGCCGCTTGATGATGTCCTTTAGACGATGTTCTGGTTGGGCTGCGTATATGTGCAGTCGTATGCATCATGATTATGTACTAAGTGATGTTTTATGATATTGTCATTGTTGTGTGGAAATGAGTTTATTCCACCATGCTTGCCACATAAAAGATCACCTTAATCAACGAAAATAAAAAGGGTAGAATTATGACCTTAGTAGGTCAAGGCGCTTACTCAACTACGCTCTACAGATGGTTCACCGACGTCGGGCAACAGCCGCCCACGAGAACCCACCAGAGCCCAACCCCATCACCTTGGCCAAAGTCATGGCTGCACAAACCCAGCTGTTGCAGGCTATCACCAACAATCAAGGAGGCCGTGGAGGCTCAAGTCTTGGCGAGTTCATCAGAGCTAAGCCGCCCACCTTCGCTACGGCAGAAGAACCTATGGATGCGGAGGATTGGTTGCGCGTTACAGAGAAGAAGCTGACCCTTGTGCGTGTACGCGAGGCCGACAAAGTGATCTTTGCCGCCAATCAACTGGAAGGACCCGCTGGTGACTGGTGGGATACCTACAAGGAAACTCGTGCCGAGGATGCTGCGGAACCCACATGGGAGGAATTCACCGCCGCCTTTTGCGAAAACTTCGTGCCTGCTGCAGTAATGCGAATGAAGAAGAATGAGTTCAGGAGATTGCGTCAAGGAAACACCACGGTGCAAGAATACCTCAATCGGTTCACCCAGCTTGCCCGCTATGCAACCGGCGATTTAGTGGATGAGGATGAGAAGATCGACAAGTTCATCGAAGGACTGAATGATGAACTGAGAGGACCCATGATTGGGCAAGATCATGCCAACTTCCAGAGTTTGATCAACATGGTTGTGAGGCTAGAGCACGACCAGAAGACGGTGGAAAGCAACCGCAAGAGGAGACTCGCTATGTCCCGCCCACTTCAAGGAGCGCCTCAGCGTTCTAAGGGAGCCACTTCATCGGGATGGAAGCCAACTGCTGTGACAACCCACCGCCCCATTATACCAAGCAATGTCAACAGGCCGACTGCACCCCAGTTCCGTACCCCGGCACCAACACTGGCCGCTCCGGGAAAGAAGAACGTGGATTGCTTCAACTGCGGAGAATTCGGGCACTACGCTAACCACTGCCCCAAGCCACGCAACACCCCCATTCGTACCGGTGCCAACGCAACGGCCGTACGTGGGACCACTACGCCTGCTGCTGGACGCGGTTTGTTCAGGATGCCACGACCCAATGAATCTGATATCGGATTCCGTCGCGGACAAGTGAACCATGTGCGTGCTGAAGAGGCACAGGGAGATCAGAGTGTTCTAATGGGTATGTTTTCTATCAACTCTACCCCAGTTAAAGTTTTATTTGATTCCGAAGCATCGCATTCATTCATATCATCAGAAATAAGCAAACAACATAACCTACGTCGAGTGGAACTTAAGAGACCCATGGTAGTGCGCTCACCTGGGGGAGATATAACTATACCTCATGCTTGCATCAACGTGCCCATCCGAATTAGAGATGTGGTATTTCTCTCAAACCTTATGGTACTACCGCCCCAAACTCTCGATGTCATACTGGGAATAGATTGGCTGACTAAGAACAAGGGAGTCTTAGATTGTGGCCGAAGGGAAGTCACTGTGTCCACCCCTTGGGGATCTCCGATGAGCATAGCCATGGATCGAGACCCGATGTTATGTGAACGTGCCGCGGGAATATTTACCATGCTACCCGTAAGTGGGATGCCAGTAGTACAGGAATACCCGGACGTATTTCCTGAGGATTTGCCCGGAATGCCCCCTGACCGTGACATAGAATTCGTTATTGATCTGATGCCTGGTACCGCCCCCATATCCAAGAGGCCATATAGGATGCCGGCAAACGAACTAGAGGAACTCAAGAAGCAGATTAGGGAACTACAAGAGAAGGGATTTGTACGCCCTAGTTCTTCTCCTTGGGGAGCCCCGGTATTGTTCGTGAAGAAGAAAGATGGAAGTATGCGGATGTGCGTGGATTATCGGTCCTTAAACGAGGTCACCATCAAGAACAAGTACCCCCTTCCTTGAATTGACGACTTGTTTGATCAACTCAAGGGTGCCAAAGTATTTTCGAAGATTGATCTTTGGTCAGGATACCACCAATTGAAGATTAGGGCCGGAGACATTCCCAAAACAACGTTTTCTACGCGCTATGGATTGTATGAGTTCACAGTAATGTCGTTCGGATTAACTAATGCCCCGGCATATTTCATGAACTTGATGAACAAAGTGTTCATGGAATACCTGGATAAGTTCGTAGTAGTGTTTATCGACGACATTCTTATCTTTTCCAAGGACGATGAAGAACATGCAGAACACCTACGCCTAGTGCTAGAGAAGCTCCGAGAGCATCAGTTGTACGCAAAATTCAGTAAATGCGAGTTCTGGCTTAAGGAAGTTGCTTTTCTTGGCCATATAATCTCAGCTGGAGGAGTAGCGGCAGATCCTGCCAAGGTCGAAGCTGTAACGGAATGGAAAGCACCCAAGTCGGTAACAGAAGTCCGCAGTTTTCTAGGATTGGCCGGGTATTACCGGAGATTTATTGAAGGATTTTCCACCTTGGCCAGACCAATGACCCAACTTCTAAAGAAGGAAAATAAATATGCGTGGACCGAGCAATGTCAGCGAAGTTTTGAACAGCTGAAAGAAAAGTTAACCACTGCCCCGATTCTAATCCTACCGGACAACCGGAAGGACTTTGTGATATACTGTGATGCGTCCAGACAAGGATTAGGAGGAGTACTGATGCAAGATAGAAAGGTAGTAGCATATGCCTCGAGACAACTACGACCCCACGAGGAAAACTACCCCACACATGATTTGGAATTGGCAGCAGTTGTTCATGCGTTGAAGATTTGGAGACACTATTTAATCAGGAATCACTGCGATGTATACACTGATCACAGGAGCCTGAAATACATCTTTACCCAGACTGATCTCAACCTGAGACAGAGACGATGGCTGGAACTGATCAAGGACTACGATCTGGGAATCCATTACCACCCCGGAAAAGCAAACGTAGTGGCCGACGCCTTAAGCCGCAAAGCCCAATGCAACCATTTGAGCCTAGCAGGCATGGCTGTTGAGCTCCGGGAAGAGATGGCTCGGCTTAACTTGCACCTAATTCCTCGCGGGGAACTAAACTCACTGGAAATTCAACCTCTTCTGAAGGCCCAGATAGAAGGAGCTCAAAAGGATAATGAAGAGATCCAAACCATTCAAGAGCGCATGGCCGCTGGGCGTGCAAAGGAATTCTCGACGAATGCCAAAGGAATCTTATGGTACAAGAAAAGGATCTATGTGCCTGAGCAAGGAGGTTTGAGAAGTTTGATCCTGAAAGAGGCCCATGAATCGGCATACTCCCTACACCCTGGCAGCACGAAGATGTACCAGGGATTTGAAAGGGGAATACTGGTGGCCCAATATGAAAAGGGACGTAGCTGAATACGTGGCCATATGCGACGTGTGTCAAAGGGTAAAAGCTGAGCATCAGCGACCAGCAGGTTTGTTGCAACCGCTCAAGATTCCCGAATGGAAATGGGATGAGATAGGCATGGATTTCAATGTCGGATTACCCAAGACTACCGCAGGATACGACTCTATTTGGGTCATCGTGGATCGACTCACCAAAACTGCTAGGTTTATTCCCGTCAAGACCAATTATAATAGTGCTAAGTTGGCAGAATTATACATGTCCAGGATCGTGTGCCTTCATGGAGTACCAAAAAGGATTATATCAGATCGCGGTACCCAATTTACGTCTCATTTCTGGGCAAAGTTCACGAGGCACTTGGAAGTCACCTTGCTTTTAGCACCGCATACCACCCGCAGACCGACGGGTAGACAGAAAGGACGAATCAAGTTCTTGAGGACATGCTGAGAGCTTGTGCATTGGATTTCACCAAGGATTGGGAGAGATGCCTACCCTACGCCGAGTTCTCCTACAACAACAGCTATCAAGCAAGTCTGAAGATGTCGCCGAATGAAGCATTATTTGGTCGGCGATGCCGAACCCCATTGATGTGGTCGGAGACCGGTGAACGAGCCGTGTTTGGACCCGACATAATCCAGGAAGCCGAGGAAAAGGTCCGTCTGATCCGGGATCGACTAAAGGTAGCCCAATCTCGACAGAAAAGCTACGCGGATACTCGCAGAAGGGACTTGGAGTTCAATGTAGGCGACTATGTGTACCTGAAGGTCTCCCCGCTGCGAGGAACCAAGAGGTTCAAGGTCAAAGGAAAGCTCGCGCCAAGATACGTGGGACCATTCCTGATAACCGCCAAAAGAGGCGAAGTGGCCTATCGGCTAGAACTACCAGTGAGTATCTCTGACGTGCATCCTGTGTTCCATGTATCACAATTGAAGAAATGTTTGCGTGTACCGGAAGAGCAAGCTCCCCTGGAAGATATCCATATTAGCAGTGATCTCACATACCCCGAGCATCCGGTGAAAATAATGGACGAGGCCGAGAAGAAAACCCGAACCAAGACATGGCGCATGTACAAGGTACAATGGAGTAATCACACCGAAGAGGAGGCAACTTGGGAGAGCGAAGACTTTCTGAAGACCGAGTACCCACACCTGTTCGTCAACCGGTAAGAAATCTCGGGACGAGATTTATTTAAGGGGGGTAGGTTTGTAACGCCCTGAAAATTCGACCGTCGAAATCGAAACCCTAAAATACGAAATTACAAAAAACTTTTAAATCTTATTGCATCATGCCGTGTTTTATTGCTCGTTTATTTGAATCTTTAATTGCGGGATTAAATCCATCGAAATCTAATTCAGTGCAAACCCTAAAACCGGAAATCGGCTAAGCGATCGATTAAGCGAAAGGAATAAATTAAAATAAAAGTTGGGTAAAGTTGGTAGTAAATAAAACATTTTCCAAATGTCATAAATTTATGTAAATAGTATAATTTATATGGGAGATTTTATACAAATTAATATATAGTTAACTACACCTATGCATATATATATAGATATAGGTATATACATAAATATATATATTGCTTGAATACAAAATTGGTGACATAAAAATATGGGATAAATCTTTAGGGTAATTCATATAAATTCACATGGGAATTTCATATATAGGTATATATATATATTTAATTCTAGGTGTATATACATATATAGATATATATATATATATATATATATATATATAAAGTATACAAAAATAAATTTTGAGAACATGGAAATGTGGAGTGAAATGTTTTGGAATAATAAAATATTGCACAATGTTTATTTATTTGAATTTACAAAAGTTTGGATGAATTTTGGATTGAAATTAACTCAAAAATCGGAAAAAAACCTAAAGGCTACTGTTCATAGGCCGCCAGGTGCTCGACCCCGTCTCCTAGCCCATCCCGTCGCCGCGCCTAGCCGCGCCCTCGCGCCCCGCGCCGCTGTAGGCCGTCGCGTCGCCGCTGCCGCACGTCGTCATCGCCGCTCGGCCGCTTGGAGCCCCGTGCCGCCGCGCGCCTCTCACTGCCGCGCCCGTCGCGTCCCGTCGCCGCTGCCGCGCCGTCCCGTCGCCGCGTCGTCTCGTCGCGTCGCCGTCGTCATCGCCGCGGCCTCGCGCCCCGCGCCTCTCACTGCCGCGCCGCGTCGCCGTCGCCATCGGCTGCCTCGCGCCCCGCGCCCGCCACTGCCGCGCCGCGTCGTCCCGTCGCCGTCGCGTCACCGTCCCGTCTGCCCCCCCTGCCGCGCGCCGCGCCCGGCCGCCTCGCGCCCCGCGCCGGCCGTGCGACGCCACCCCGCGCCCCCCGACCCTATAAATACCCCCCCTCGGCCCCCTTCCTCCCCACGCCACTCCCCCTCCGCCTCCTTTCTTTTTTTTCCTTTCCCTCCCCGCTGCCGTGCGCCGCCGCTGGGAGCCGCCTCCGCCGCCTCGCTGCCGGGCGTCGCCGCGTCGCCAAGCCGCCGCCACCGGTAAGCCCCCCCTCCGCCTTCCTGCGCCGCCGCCCCGGCTTGGAGCCGCCCGGGGGAGAGAGTGGGAGAAGTGAGAAAGAAGGAACAGAAGAGAGAAAGGGAGAAGAAGGAGCAGGAGAGAGAGAGCTGGGAGGAGAGAGAGAAAGAAAATAGAGAAAATAAAAGAGAGAAAAGGAAAAAGGAAAAGAAAGAAATTAGAAAAATAGAAAAAAATGGGAAATAGAGAGAGAGGATTTAGAAAATCGAAAATTAAATTTTAGACACAAATTTATATTCGGGTTGAATCGATTATTCCGTCGTCGATTATTTTAGAAATTCGTAGAAATAAATCAGATTATTTAAATGCGACTATTTATTTAATTAGATTATTCATATAATTGATTATTTCTTTAGCGGGTGGTTTCGTCGATTATTTAGACTTTATTTAGGTTTTGCGAACTCGCGTATATATTAAATCGGAGGTTTTATTCGTCGGATTATTTTTAAAAATCTTTCAAATTAATCATTGCCGTTTATTATTTAGATCTCTATTTAGTCGCTATTTAGTTAACTTCTCTCGTAAATTAGGTTATCCACCTATTTAGCCGTCGCGGTTATTTAGTCGATTAATTATCGCCCTAGGTTAAGTATTATCGGGAATCTAATTTATTCAGAGTCGCATAAATTAAATCGGTTTAATATTCTAATCGGCTATCGCTAGTATTTTTGGCGTAGATATTAAAAATCGAAATCGAGCTAATTCCTAAATAATATTGGAATTGGTATCGGCGTTCGTCGCTCGCGTTCGATCTTTTTCTTAAATCGGATTTTGATGGATTTTAATTGAATTCTAATCGAATTCAATTTCCTTCGCACGTAATTCAAGACACCGAGGGAGTTGCGAGTCCGCCTGAGGATCAAGACCCGCAAGGCTTCGAGCAAGGCAAGTCATCACTAATCCTTGAACATGTTGAGCCCAAATTGCGAACTTACTTTGTTTACAAATAAAATTGCATGCAATGGTGAACATCCTACTAGTTATTATGCCATACCTTTGACTATTGTTTACCTTATTCCCTTGTACCCATAAATGCGTGTGGTGTTCCTAGTCACTTATGACAAATGCTTCGCAATACTAATTTAGATTCATGCATTCTCATATTTATCAAAGGCTATATGCTTGGGCAATTACCTTAGGGAAGGTAATTGATATGCGGCATGTGGAGACATGAGCGCCACATTGCCATGATAATGATTACATGATTTGTGAAAGGAAAATAAAACTAAACAACTATTTTCGACTGGGGCGGCTGGATGATTTGGGTGGTGTCCGGTAAAGGCTAGTGCCATCCCTGGTCAGTTAAGGACCGAGCCATGAAGCTAAGCATGAAACGACCCTCGTACAACCGTACTTCTCGAATGGGTATAGACCTAGCGGAGCAAATGGCCGAGCGGAGGCAGTATCCCTGCGTAGTGGTTTTCTTGATGTGTGTGGAAGGCGGGGCCTACGGTGGAGCAACCACTCGTAGGGCCGCCATGTGTAAACCTAAACTTAATTATAACTTAATGCCTGTGTGAGTCTTCCCTCCCGAGAGCGCCAGAACTCCTCTCACTGCTAGAAACCGTGTACGCCTAGAGTGCATGAGGATACAAGTTCATGGAGCCGGTACTGCCAATGTGAGGTTATTGAAATGCTTTGCCGTGACGCGTCTCATTCGTTGGGACTTCGGCTCATGTGTTGGGCAAGTCACGGAGTACGGGTAAAGTGTACATCCACTGCAGTGTGAGTAAATCAAATCTATTCGAATAGCCGTGCTCGCGGTCATTGAGCACCGGGACATGTATTACACTTGGCTAGACTCTAAATTCTTAACCTGATTGGGATGGGTATGCATAATGATTTTTATGTGCTGGTGATACAACTTCTCGAGAAGTGAGAAGGGGTAGGCCCCAGATAACCATGACGATACAATGGCGGGAAGCTATCCTTGGGATCACAATGGATGGTGGACAGAACCGTCGTTGCTTAATGAACTATGGTATTAAAACTTGATCAGTCTATGCTAGGTCTTAGGCTTGTGAAAAGAACTGCAAAACTTGCTTTACGCAAAAGGACCACAGCCATTCTTTGTTATCCCCCTATCATGTGCATCGTTGCTATGGTGGCTTGCTGAGTACGGTTGGTACTCACCCTTGCTATAAACAAAACATTCAGATGTGGGCGATGAAGTTCCCGAAGACCCGTACGAGTACTACCAGGAGGGTACGGAAGACGATGCTGCGCAATAGGTCTTAGTCCCGGTCGTTGCCTGTGGCAATGGCGTGCCGCTGCCTAATGTTCCGCTGCCTTATCTAAACTCTGCTTTTGCTTGTATTCCGGACCAGTTGGTCCCCTGTTCTAGACTATTGCCTTCGGGCCTATTATTGTAATAATTTTGCATAAGACGATTGTGTATGCACTCTTGATAATTCGGCAATGTAATCGTGGGTACCAGACTACATGATCTAGGGAAATGGTACTATGAACACGAGTGATTCCTGTTGCAAAAACGGGGGTCCATATTGCTGCATGACGTAGCACGCATGAGTGCCACTGCAGGGCCTTGTAGAATGTCTCCGTTGCGAGATATCAGTCAAAACGACATCCATTACGATGGAAATGCAAGACAACATCGAATCTGACCAGAGTTTTTTAGCCCATCCAATGTCGTTCTTGCCCTGCCACGCTACCACAAATTTGTTCCTAAACCTGACGTGCTCGGTGCAGAAGGGCCCTCAACGGACCAGATTAACTTGTTGTGCGGTTATTTCCATCGAAACTTTAAGGACATTGTCCTAATCGCATCGCTGATCCAAAGGTTGTGCCAAACAAGGTGAGGAATGTGTTTATTCACAAAGTTTCTAAACTTTTCCCCTAAAAAGGTTGCTTGCTCCATGACGTAGCACGCATGAGTGCCACTCGATGGCCTTGTAGAATGTCTCCGTTGCGAGATATCAGTCAAAACGACATCCATTACGATGGAAATGCATGACAACATCGAATCTGAAGAGAGTTTTTTAGCCCGTCCAATGTCGTTCTTTCCTTGCCACGCTACCACAAATTAGTTCCTAAACCTGACGTGCTCGGTGTAGAAGGGCCCTTAATGGACCAGATTAACTTGTCTTGGGGTTATTTCCAACGAAACTTTAAGGACATTGCCCTAAACGCATCACTTATCCAAAGGTTGTGCCAAACAAGGTGAGGAAGGTGTTTATTCACAAAGTTTCTAAACTTTTCCCTGAAAAGGTTGCATGCTCCATGACGTAGCACACATGAGTACTACTCCAGGGCTTCTAGGATGTCTCCGTTGTGAGATATCAGTCAAAACGACATCCATTACGATGGAAATGCATGACAACATAGAATCTGAACAGTATTTTTTAGCCCGTCCAATGTCGTTCTTTCCTTGCCACGCTACCACAAATTAGTTCCTAAACATGACGTGCTCGGTGTAGAAGGGCCCTCAACGGACCAGATCAACTTGTTGTGGGGTTATTTCCATCGAAACTTTACGGACATTGCCCTAAACGCATCCCTTATCCAAAGGTTGCGCCAAACAAGGTGAGGAATGTGTTTATTCACAAAGTTTCTAAATTTTTCCCCTGAAAAGGTTGCTTGCTCCATGACGTAGCACGCATGAGTGCCACTCCAGGGCCTTGTAGAATGTCTCCGTTGCGAGATATCAGTCAAAACAACATCCATAATGATGGAAATGCATGACAACATGGAATTGAAAGAGAGTTTTTTAGCCCGTCCAATGTCATTCTTTCCCTGCCACGCTACCACAAATTAGTTCCTAAACCTGACGTGCTCGGTGTAGAAGGGCCCTCAACGGAACAGATTAACTTGTTGTGTGGTTATTTCCATCGAAACTTTAAGGACATTGCCCTAATCGCATCGCTGATCCAAAGGATGTGATAAACAAGGCGAGGAATGTGTTTATTCACAAAGTTTCTAAACTTTTCCCATGAAAAGGTTGCTTGCACCACGACGTAGCACACATGAGTGCCACTTGATGGCCTTGTAGAATGTCTCTATTGTGAGATATCAGTCAAAACGACATCCATTACGATGGAAATGCATGACAACATGGAATTTGAAGAGAGTTTTTTAGCCCGTCCAATGTCGTTCATTCCCTACCACGCTACCACAAATTAGTTCCTAAACCTGACGTGCTCGGTGTAGAAGGGCCCTCAACGGACCAGATTAACTTGCTGTGGGGTTATTTCCATCAAAACTTTAAGGACATTGCCCTAAACGCATCGCTTATCCAAAGGTTGCGCCATACAACGTGAGGAATGTGTTGATTCACAAAGTTTCTAAACTTTCCCCTGAAAAGGATGCTTGCTCCACGACGTAGCACGCATGAGTGCCACTCCTTGTAGAAAGTCTCCGTTGCGAGATATCAGTCAAAACGATATCCATTATAATGGAAATGCATGACAACATGGAATCTGAAGAGAGTTTTTTAGCCCGTCCAATGTCGTTCTTTCCTTGCCACGCTACCACAAATTAGTTCCTAAACCTGACGTGCTCGGTGTAGAAGGGCCCTCAACGGACCAGATTAACTTGTTGTGGGATTATTTCCATCGAAACTTTAAGGACTTTGCCCTAAACGCATCGCTTCTCAAAAGGTTGTGCCAAACGAAGTGAGGATTGTGTTTATTCGCAAAGTTTCTAAATATTTGCCCTGAAAAGGTTGCTTGCTCCATGACGTAGCATGCATGAGTGCCACTGCAGGGCCTTGTAGAATGTCTCCGTTCCAAGATATCAGTCAAAACAACATCCATTACGATGGAAATGCATGACAACATCGAATCTGAAGAGAGTTTTTTAGCCCATCGAATGTCGTTCTTTCCTTGCCACGCTACCACAAATTAGTTCCTAAACCTGAGGTGCTCGGTGTAGAAGGGCCCTCAACGGACCAGATTAACTTGTCTTGGGGTTATTTCCATGGAAACATTAAGGACATTGCCCAAAACGCATCACTTATCCAAAGGTTGTGGCAAACAAGGTGAGGAATATGCTTATTCACAAAGTTTCTAAACTTTTCCCCGAAAAGGTTGCATGCTCCATGACGTAGCACGCATGAGTACCACTCCAGGGCTTGTAGAATGTCTCCGTTGCGAGATATCAGTCAAAACAACATCCATTACGATGGAAATGCATGACAACATAGAATCTGAAGAGAGTTTTTTAGGCCGTCCAATGTCATTCTTTCCCTGCCACGCTACCACAAATTAGTTCCTAAACCTGACATGCTCAGTGTAGAAGGGCCCTCAACGAACCAGATTAACTTGTCTTGGGGTTATTTCCATGGAAACATTAAGGACATTGCCCTAAACGCATCGCTTATCCAAAGGTTGTGCCAAACAAGGTGAGGAATGTGCTTATTCACAAAGTTTCTAAACTTTTCCCTGAAAAGGTTGCATGCTCCATGACGTAGCATGCATGAGTACCACTCCAGGGCTTGTAGAATGTCTCCGTTGCGAGATATCAGTCAAAACGACATCCATTACGATGGAAATGCATGACAACATAGAATCTGAAGTGAGTTTTTTAAGCCCGTCCAATGTCGTTCTTTCCTTGCCACGCTACCACAAATTAGTTCCTAAACCTGACGTGCTCGGTGTAGAAGGGCCCTCAACGGACCAGATTAACTTGTTGTGGGGTTATTTCCATCGAAACTTTAAGGACATTGCCCTAATCGCATCGCTGATCCAAAGGTTGTGCCAAACAAGGTGAGGAATGTGTTTATTCACAAAGTTTCTAAACTTTTCCCCTGAAAAGGTTGCTTGCTCCATGACGTAGCACGCATGAGTGCCACTCGATGGCATTGTAGAATGTCTGCGTTGCGAGATATCAGTCAAAACGACATCCATTATGATGGAAATGCATGACAACATGGAATTGAAAGAGAGTTTTTAGCCCGTCCAATGTCGTTCTTTCCCTGCCACGCTACCACAAATTAGTTCCTAAACCTGACGTGCTCAGTGTAGAAGGGCCCTCAACGGACCAGATTAACTTGTCTTGGGGTTATTTCCATGGAAACTTTAAGGGCATTGCCCTAAACGCATCGCTTATCCAAAGGTTGTGCCAAACAAGGTGAGGAATGTGCTTATTCAGAAAGTTTCTAAACTTTTCCCTGAAAAGGTTGCATGCTCCATGATGTAGCACGCATGAGTGCCACTCCATGGCTTGTAGAATGTCTCCGTTGCTAGATATCAGTCAAAACGATATCCATTACGATGGAAATGCATGACAACATAGAATCTGAAGAGAGTTTTTTAGCCCGTCCAATGTAGTTCTTTCCTTGCCACGCTACCACAAATTAGATCCTAAACCTGACGTGCTCAGTGTAGAAGGGCCCTCAACGGACCAGATTAACTTGTCTTGGGGTTATTTCCATGGAAACATTAAGGACATTGCCCTAAACGCATCGCTTATCCAAAGGTTGTGCCAAACAAGGTGAGGAATGTGCTTATTCACAAAGTTTCTAAACTTTTCCCTGAAAAGGTTGCATGCTCCATGATGTAGCACGCATGAGTACCACTCCAGGGCTTGTAGAATGTCTCCGTTGCAAGATATCAGTCAAAACGACATCCATTACGATGGAAATGCATGACAACATGGAATCTGAAGAGAGTTTTTTAGCCCGTCCAATGTCGTTCTTTCCTTGCCACGCTACCACAAATTAGATCCTAAACCTGACGTGCTTGGTGTAGAAGGGCCCTCAACGGACCAGATTAACTTGTCTTGGGGTTATTTCCATGGAAACTTTAAGGACATTGCCCTAAACGCATCGCTTATCCAAAGGTTGTGCCAAACATGGTGAGGAATGTGCTTATTCACAAAGTTTCTAAACTTTTCCCTGAAAAGGTGTTAACGACCAAATTTGGTAAATCAAATATTGGATCTGAAGATAGAATCAAAGCGGATTTGGAGGAAGCTGGCGGTTACAAAAACAGAGCAAGAATCGGTTGGTGACCGAATCGGCTACGGTGTGTATCGGCTGGTGACCGAGTCGGCTATTGTGACCATCGGCTGAGACAGAGTCGGACAAGGATAGCCGATGTAGCCGATTCCGACGAGAGGATAACAGAGTCTTTGTCGGGTTCGGTTGGTGAGCTTCATGAGGATTCCCGCATACGGATTGGGTCTGAAGAAGGAAATTGTATCTATTACTTAGGATATAATGTTAGTTTCCTAATAGATACTGTCGGTTAGAGTTTGTATTAGGGAATTGTCTTTGATATGAGTTGTAATAGAGATAAGAATCGTGTCCGATAAGGACTTATTGTGGAGTTCTGGGTATAAATTAAACCCAGGGTCGTGTAAGGAAAAAAACAGATCAATACAACAACTTCGGCGCATCGCCACCTTTACTCTTTCATTGTTTTCGACGAGTTCTTGCTTTCGAGTTGGGCTGCATCGGTTTCGATCTCCAGCAAGAGGTAAAACTTGTTATGGCGGCTTGCGCTCTCGGGATTAGTGCTTCCATCTTTATGACACTCTGATCCTGTTTGTGTGAATCGTCGAGTTATCATATATATTGTATAATCTGAATTGACATCAATATATAACTCAGATCGGTTGGTGTCTGTTTCACAGAAAAGCAACCGATAGGATTATATATCGCTGTTGATTTAGATTATATAATATATCTACCATCTCGAAAAGGTTTTCATCGACTTGATCATCTAGACATTATGTTTCTTTACATATTTAGTGCTGCATCAGTTAGGTTTGACCTACTAAATCATGTTTAGAACCATAGTTTCTAGCCTGTCTATGATTGCTAATAGAGATAGCGTCGGGGTTTCAGCCAATCTTACCTGGTTTAATTATCTTGTTATCTTGATATATTAAATCTGCCCTTTATATCGAGATATTAACTTAGTAAAATATATTGAGCTTGTTGTCAAATCTGGTTAGGATCATCTTAACATTAGTTTGACAAGTTGTTTAATATATTTTGTTCATGATAATATCTCTGTATAAAGTAGTATCGGAGTACTAGCCGGTACATGTTAGATTTACCTAATCGGCTATGCTATGAACTGGTATAATCTATGCTTCATAATGTATTTGGGCATAAGTGATTTATACTGTCTCGGTGCCCTGTCCGATCTATCCCAATCATTTGGTTTAAATATATTGTGAGGTTTAGATTATATTTTGTTGATATCTACAGCCGATTGAGTAGATTTAGCTTTGTCTTGCTTTATCTGTTATAGCCGATTTAATGCATCTTGCATCGGCTTAATGCTCAATGATACGTCATCGGTAAACCAGCCGATCGGCTATCATTGATGGATTTAACTGCGCTTTCTTTGTTTCTTATTGGTTGCAGGATCAAACCAATTGGCACGCCTAGAACCCGAAAGAAGTCTTTGGACCTGCACTGGAGCTAAGCGGATCTCCCAGGCCAGTGTGTGTTTTTTGCATCAACACGCTTTTGGCACGCCCAGTGGGACACGAAGAATTGTCATCATGGTAGACTTCAAGACAACTGACGTTGACCCAGAGAATATTATTTCAATGACAGTAGACAAGTTGACGTCAGAGCAAAAGGCAGAGCTGGAGGATATAATGAACAAGCTTCAAAACCAGTACTTGCATTCCTTTGTTCAGACTAGATCGGGAATGGTGGTTCAGAGATACAAAGTAACTTTGCCCAACAATGAAGAGCCAGAGTCAAGTGCTGGGAAGGAAAAAGGGGTCAAGCAAGAGGAATCTCCTGAAGAACCCAGGAATTTGCAAGATCGGATCGACTATGCTGTGCATCATGCTTTGATCAACCAGTCAGGAGTGCTTGTCAACACTTTAACAAATATAATCAAGTCTGTGGTTGATGGTACTATTGCTGAACATCAAGCCAAAGGACCAATATTCTTACCAGATGGTGTCTTCCCGCAATACAGGCCGCTTATGACCAGCCAGCCAAAACCTGCCAATATAGCCCCAGGACAGCCGATGGCGTCAACATCGGCTACAGGTCAACAGGAGATACCAGCATCGGTACAGAAGCACGTAGAGTTTAATCCTCATGTACTGGTCCGACAACAACCTCAGCATGTAGGGCATAACATACCTCAAATATCAGGTGAGCAAGTCGCAACTATGTTCAATCCCAATCAGCCAGTTGCTCAGCCGATCATGCATACACCAGCAAGACAGCAAGTGCCAACCTTCCAGCAACAGGCTGCCAATACTCAATATGTTCCTAATCAACAAGATTTTAGTGCTCCACGAATGCCTCAGACCCACACAAGTGGTAATCTTAATTATCAATATCATCCTCATTCACCACAGGTGCAATATCGGCAGAGAACGTCTCCTCAGCCATATCATCAATCGCAGTATTACCAAGATGAGTCGATACAGACACAACATCAAGATGGGACTCGGCAGAAACCTTGGGCCGATATGATAGCTGATGTAATGAGAGAACAGTTTGGATTAAAGCCAAGGGATGGTGACAACCTGTATCGGCATCCATATCCAGAGTATTTTGAAAGGGTGCCATTACCAAGCCGATACAAGGTTCCAGACTTTTCAAAGTTCTCAGGACAAGATAATGTATCAACTTATGAGCATGTTAGCCGATTTTTAGCTCATTGTGGTAAAGCATCGGCTACGGACGCTTTAAGAGTCAGGCTATTCCCTTTGTCTCTGTCTGGATCGGCTTTCACATGGTTTTCATCTTTACCTTACAATTCTATTCACAGTTGGGCCGATCTGGAAAAACAGTTTCACAAATATTTCTACAGTGGGGTTCATGAGATGAAACTATCTGATTTGACAAGCATTAGGCAGAAACGAGAAAAGTCTGTCCAAGATTATATTCAGAGATTTAGGGAAATCAGAAACAGATGTTACAGCTTGGCATTGACAGATTCTCAATTAGCCGATTTAGCCTTCCAAGGTTTGTTAACCCCAATCAAAGAGAGGTTTTCGGCTCAAGACTTTGATAGTTTGGCTCATTTGGCCCAAAAGATAACAGCACACGAACAAAGATTTCAAGAGGCCAATAGAGCATTCAAGAAGGTGAACTTCATTAGTTCTTATGTTTCCGATTCTGAGGAAGATGATGTTCCCGAAGTAGCAGCAGCCGAATGGGCAAGAAACAAGAAGGTGATTCCATGCCAATGGGTTAAGAGCTCTGGAAAAGAGGAGAAGTATGATTTTGATGTCAACAAAGCTGACAAAATTTTTGATCTTTTGCTTCGGGAGAAACAAATTCAGCTGCCTGCTGGTCACGTGATTCCATCGGCTGAGGAATTAGGGAGGAGGAAATACTACAAGTGGCACAATACAGGGTCTCATAGTACTAATGAATGCAAAGTGTTTCGGCAACAGATCCAGGTGGCCATTGAGCAAGGAAGGATATAATTTGATGACTCCAAGAAGCCGATGAAGATTGATGGTAATCCTTTTCCTATCAATGTGGTCCATGCAAGTGGGAGGACAGCCGACAGAAAGGACAATCGGCTCAATAAGTTTGACTCTACGAGTATGATCAATAAATATCAAAAGAGATATGATCGGCAAGAAAGGCAATATTATGAGGATGATGATAGCTTTGATTCACATTGGAACTGCGAATTTTTCATATTTTGTTGGAATAAAGGCATGAGGTTACCATCGATAGAAGACTGCCCAGGTTGTACTAATGCCGATGGGAATTATAATGGGAGTTTTAGCCGATTTCGTTTCAAAGAGGATCGGCTGATGCAAAGGAAGTTGCCTGTTCATCAGAGGTTGGGCCCAATTCATCAAGATTATTTCCAGGAGGAGGATGCTGAAGATACTTCAAGAGCTCAATGGTGTCCTTCTGGGATTTTTTCTAAGAGTCAGAAGAGAAGGGTTCAGAGGATGAGGAACAGGGAACAATTTCATGAAGTTGAACAAGAAATCGATCATCGGCTGAAGAGAGCAAAAACGAAACAGGAATGGCGTGTTAAGAATAAAATAATACCAGCCGATGAGAGTGAAACCGATGAAGCAAGAAGGGTAGTTAAAGGAAAAGCCATTGCTTCTTCATCGGACAACATGGTATTTGTGCTACCCGCAGAGTTTGGGGCTAATCAAGACAATGCGGATATCATGGAAGAATCTTGTGCCAGATTGGTATTGTCACCTGAACAGGCTGTTTTGAGAAACCCGAGGGAACCGAGAATCGGCACCTTAAGCCATCGTATGTCAAAGGATTTGTTAATGGCAAGCCGATATCCAAAATGTTAGTTGATGGTGGGGCTGCAGTGAATCTAATGCCATATGCGACATTTAAGAAATTGGGAAGGAATTCAGAGGACCTCATCAAGACTAATATGGTTCTTAAAGATTTTGGTGGCAATCCTTCAGAGGCCAAGGGAGTTCTTAATGTAGAATTGACAATCGGCAGCAAGACGGTTCCTACTACATTTTTTGTCATTGATGGGAAAGGTTCATATAGCTTACTGCTTGGAAGGGATTGGATTCATGCTAATTGTTGTATTCCTTCAACCATGCATCAAAGTTTAATCCAATGGCAAGGTGACAAGATAGAGGTTGTTCCTGCCGACAGGTCAGTACACGTTGCTAATGCCGATTTATCTGTTTGGGAGATGGATGGAATTGATTGCTTATCAGGAAAAATCTGGCAAGGAGATTATCTAAAAGTATCTGATTGTGATATACAGCCAATTGGAGATGGAGAACCCCAGTTGTTACTTTGAGGGTGTTGTGGAGGGTTCCGATTTCTATACTAAAGATGCTGTAGATGATCTTGATGGTAAGCTTGGTCAGGGTTTCATGTCGGCCGATGATTTAGAAGAAGTTGATATTGGGTCAGGAGATAAGCTTAGGCCGACATTCATCAGTAAGAATCTATCATCTCAATTCAAACTTACATTATTAAAGCTTTTGAAAGAATACAGCGATTGCTTTGCTTGGGAGTATTCTGAGATGCCAGGACTTAGCCGATCGATTGTTGAACATCGGCTTCCTATCAAACCGGGATATCGGCCATATAAACAGCCACCTAGACGATGTAAAGCTGATATGTATGATGCGATTAAAGCTGAAATTACTCGTTTATATGATGCTGGTTTTATTCGTCCATGCCGATATGCTGAGTGGGTTTCTAATATAGTTCCGGTAATTAAGAAAAATGGCAAGCTTAGGGTTTGCATCGACTTCAGGGATTTAAATAAGGCTACTCCTAAGGATGAATACCCAATGCCGATTGCCGGTCAATTGGTAGATGCTGCTTCAGGACATTAGATTATAAGTTTTATGGATGGCAATGCTGGATATAATCAGATTTTGATGGCGGAAGAAGACATTCACAAGACTGCTTTTAGGTGTCCTGGTGCAATCGGTTTGTATGAGTGGGTTGTCATGACTTTTGGGTTGAAAAGTGCTGGAGCTACATATCAAAGAGCCATGAATTATATCTTTCATGATCTGATCGGTTTATTGGTTGAAATCTATATTGATGATGTAGTGGTGAAATCTAAAGAGATTGTTGATCATATAGCCGATCTAAGAAAAGTATTTGAGAGAACAAGGAAATATGGCTTAAAAATGAATCCCACTAAGTGTGCTTTTGGTGTAACGGCTGGACAATTTTTAGGTTTTCTTGTGCATGAGAGGGGTATTGAAGTGCCGCAAAGGAGTATTAGCGCAATACAGAAAATCCAGCCTCCAGAAGACAAGAAACAGTTGCAATCTTTGATCGGCAAGATAAATTTTATCAGAAGATTTATTTCTAATTTGTCTGGGAGATTAGAGCCTTTCACACCTTTACTCAGACTTAAAGCCGATCAGGAGTTTACATGGGGGGCAGAGCAACAGAAGGCTTTGGATAATATTAAGAAATATTTAAGTTCTCCTCCAGTTTTGGTTTCTCCACAGAAAGGGGTGCCTTTCAAATTATACTTGTCGGCCGATGAGAGGTCAATCGGCTCGATCCTAATCCAGGAGTTTGAAGGTAAAGAGAGGGTAATCTTTTATTTAAGCAGAAGGCTTTTGGATGCAGAGACCAGGTATTCTTCAGTGGAGAAGTTGTGCTTATGCTTGTATTTTTCATGTACAAAGTTGAGGCATTATTTGTTATCCAATGAATGTACTATAATTTGTAAGGCCGATGTGGTTAAATATATGCTATCGGCTCCAGTATTGAAAGGAAGGGTTGGAAAGTGGATTTATGCCTTAACAGAATTCGATCTCAAGTATGAGTCACCTAAAGCTATTAAGGGGCAAGCTATAGCCGATTTTATCGTAGAACATCGTGATGATTCGATCGGCTCAGTGGATATTGCACCTTGGACGTTATTTTTTGATGGATCAGTTTGTACTCATGGTTGCGGCATCGGTTTGGTTATTATATCACCAAGAGGGGCAAGTTTTGAATTTGCTTTTACCATCAAGCCATATGCTACAAATAATCAAGCTGAGTATGAGGCAGTTCTCAAAGGTTTGCAACTTTTGAAGGAGTTTGAAGCCGATGCTATTGAAGTCATGGGTGATTCATTGCTGATAATTAGTCAACTGGCCGGAGAATATGAATGCAAGAATGATGTATTGATGGCTTATTATGAAAAGTGTCGGGCATTAATAGATGAGTTTCGGCTAGTGACGTTGAGATATGTTCCTCGGGAGCAGAATTTAGAGGCTAATGCTTTGGCTCAGGGGGCATCGGGATACAAGCCGATGATGACAGATGTTGAGATGGGGATTGTTACAATTGCAGCCGATGATTGGAGATATGATGTGTTTCATTACTTGAAGAATCCTTCTCAATCGGTTTCAAGGAAATTGAGGTATAAGGCTTTGAGATATGTCTTGTTAGATGATGAACTGTATTATCGGACGATTGATGGGGTGTTGCTGAAATGTCTAAGTGCTGATCAAGCCAAGGTTGTGATGGGAGAAGTACATGAAGGTATTTGTGGTACTCATCAATCGGCTCATAAAATGAAGTGGTTACTTCGAAGAGTTGGGTATTTTTGGCCGACAATGTTGGAGGATTGCTTCAGATATTACAAGGGATGTCGAGATTGCCAGCAATTTGGATCCATTCAGAGAGCACCAGCATCGGCTATGAATCCAATAATCAAGCCGTGGCCGTTCAGAGGCTGGGGAATTGATATGATCGGCCAGATCAATCCACCGTCGAGTAAAGGGCATAAGTATATATTGGTAGCAACCGATTATTTTACAAAGTGGGTGGAAGCAGTTCCATTGAAAAAAGTTGATTCTGGGGATGCAATTCAGTTCGTTAAAGAGCATATTATATACCGATTTGGTCTTCCACAAACAATTACGACTGATCAAGGATCTATTTTTGTGTCAGATGAGTTTGTTCAATCTATGGAGAGTATGGGAATCAGATTGTTGAATTCTTCACCATATTATGCGCAAGCTAATGGACAGGCAGAAGCATCTAACAAAAGCTTGATTAAGTTGATTAAGAGGAAGATTGCCGATTTTCCAAAGCAGTGGCATAACCGATTGGCTGAGGCATTATGGTCTTATCGGATGGCTTGTCATGGGTCAATTCAAGTTCCTCCATATAAGTTAGTCTATGGGCATGAAGCAGTTTTGCCATGGGACCATGTCATCGGCTCAAGGAGGATTGATTTACAAGATGAATTGACAGCCGATGACTATCATAATCTTATGGTCGATGAGTCAGAGGATTTGGTTCAATCTAGAATGTCTGCTTTACAGAAGATAACAAAAGATAAGGAGCGTGTTGCGCGACATTATAATAAGAAGGTGGTACCGAAATCTTTTCAGGAGGGAGAATTGGTTTGGAAATTGATTCTGCCGATTGGAAATCGTGATAATAAGTTCGGCAAGTGGTCACCAAATTGGGAAGGACCTTTTCGAATTTACAAATATGTTTCTAAAGGAGCTTACATGTTACAAGGACTTGATGGAGAGGTATTTGGAAGAGCTCTTAATGGAAAATATCTGAAAAAGTATTACCCGAGTGTTTGGATTAATTCATGATTCGGCTGTATGTTGCCGATACATGGTAGCCGATGTATTGACATCGCCTTTAGATGGCCGATATAAGTTATATCGCCCTTAGCACAATTCTTTTTAGTATAATCGGTTGTTTCATGGTTATTTGTTCTTAGCCGATTGTAATTTTGTGATGTTTCGTTCTCCATAACAAAATTAGGGGGCATATATATACAAAAAGTTGCAAAAAGTTCAAAATTGTTCAAAATTGCAAATTTCAAAGCAATAAATATACAAGTATGGAGTTTATATTATCATCGGCGGATTCATGTTACAAGTTTTTGGATAGCCGATATGGCCCTTTGCCTAATTTGTTCTATTTCTTCTATGGCTTGGGCATCGGCTGCATCACTTCCTGGGATGACTTTCATGGATTTGTTTAGATCGGCTAAGTGTTTGATCGAAGACTTCAGCTTGGATTTTTGTTCTTCAATGGCTCTTGGTAAATCGGCAAGCTTCTGTTCCTCCAGTGATAACTCAGCATTGCAGGCCTCTAATTCAGCCAATAGTTCAATCTTCCTATTCTTTAGCCGATCTATATTGCTTTGGATAGAACTTGGCCCGGATATCATCTGATCAAGCTTGGCTTTTTCCTCGTTTATGGATTGCCGATTGGCATGGATGGTTGTCTCAAGATCTTTTCGTTCTCGCCTATCGGCTATCCTCTGTCTTGCTCTTTCCAGCTTGTGACGATATTGTTCAAGGAAAACCGCTGGAGAGATGATTTCGGCTGCATCGTCTGGGATCTGATCTTGAATGTCTTCAAATCTTGCTCTGATTGGTCCACAGTTGACAACCAAAGCATCAAGGGAACCTTCAAGCCGATGAGCAATATCCTTGAGGGTAGCCTTTAAGTCATCGGCTATAGGAGCAATAGCCTTGCTAGATGTTTCTTCTTCTTCATCCATGAATTGCCTAATGTCAAAAGAGAACATGTCGGCTAAGGCCTGAAAGAGACAAGATTGTTAGTTAATAGAATATTAATGGCCGATTTATATTTTTGATACAAATACTTACAGGAATAGGAAGAATCGGCTGGTCTTCAATATGGTGACTGTCTCTAGCCGATGGAGTATGTTCACTTGAATCATGATGAATAGGAGTTGGAGAGCGGATCGGCTGAAATATAAAATGAGTTAATACGTGATGAAATAAGGTTTAAACAAATTTTGAAGGAAGTGTTACCGATGGAGGCGGTGCAGGTTTCTTTTTGGCAGCCGATTTCTTTTTCTACAAAAGAAGGGTTAAAGATGAGATCGGCAAAGAAAGTTATGGAAGGACTAAGAGTACAAAGTACATACCCGAGGTTGATATGTCTTGTGGATCGGCGTTGGTGGGGTTTGCTGAGGAATAGGGATGCTAATTGTTGGAGTTTCTTCTACTGTTTCACTCAGCTCGGCAGCTGCTTCATCGATGGCTTTTTCTATATCTTCTTCATCTGGATCGTAGTTTTTCTGCTTTTTGGTGGCTTTCTTCTTTGTAGCCGTGGAGCGATAGCCGATGACTTGATCCTTTTCCTCTTGCCAGTTTCAGAGGGAATCGGCTCACGTGTTTGCCCTTGGAGTAGGGAAGATGTCTTGGGGGCATTATAGCCGATGGTTGAAGGAGCCAATCCACCACCGTTGGGGAGAATTCCAGCAGCATAATTGATATTGATTCCGCTTCTGCTGACATGAGGAGGAGAAGACTCTGTGGTCTGCAAACAAAAGAAGAAAAGAGGTTAAGTTATTTTCTAGAGACAATCGGCTATCGATAAGGGTATTGAAAAAGAAGTGTGTTTACCTGTGGAATCATGTCTGAAATGATGTCAGTCAGATACATGGAAGCCGATTGGTGAAAAAGATGTTTTTTCCATTCAACCCACCATTGATCAAAAGTGGAGCTCCTTAGCATAGCCAACTCAATGTTTTCCAAACTTCCAAGGGGAGGTCCTTCTATGCTTAATAATCTGTCCATCATCAGAGCCGATGAGATTTCTCCTCTGGCTTGGATTTTTTCTGAAAAGAACAAGCCGATCGGCAACTGCCCCATTCCCATTTGTCTGGCAGCGCTCATAGGGTGATAGAATTCATAAGATATCTGAATGTTCCTGCCTTGATGGATGCCAACAGGAAGGATACAGGGGGTGATAGCTGTTGTAAAAACTTCTCTGGATTTCTCAAATTTTTCAGAGTTTATTTCGTCAAATCTGAAATCGGCTGGCAATTCAAAATCTGTAGAGAATTCATATGCAAACCAATTTCTGGAATCTTTTGGAAATCCATCATAAAAGTTGCCGAACCAGTCGACGAAGAGTTCAGCTGATAATTCTGATCCGGGATATGAAGATGCTGCCTCCCCAAATGACATACATCTTCTGGTTGTGACCTCGTCTCCGTCGTCATCTTTGGTCGGCTCAACCAAGGGAAAATCAGCTTCGGGCAAGGCTGGTCTCTTGGTAATTTTGATTGTATGCAGATTAAGACATAACTGCAATAGCCACCAAGGTCCACCTGTGCCGATTACTGAGTTGGTAGCAAGCTTAGCCGATGCATTGCTCAAAGTCTGATATAAATAACCCAGGAGGTATTTGCCTAGTGGGAATTGCTTTTTGTTGACTAGAGCTTCGGCTATATGTTGCCAGTTGGTGGTTGGACCGCAGCTTGAACCACAAAACAAGAACTTTTCCAGCCACATCAGGAGGAAGGCTGCGTGTTCTTTAGGAGTGACAGGGCCAGATCCCATATTCAGAGAGATGAATCCATTCCAGCCTCCAATGCTTCTGGTTTTGAAAATATATTGGTTTTTGCTGTTCAAGCTGATAGGGTTAGCCGATGAGGTAATGTCTAGCCCAGTTATCATAGTGATGTCCAGAAGGGTTGGGCTCATTGGTCCTTGGTTGAAGAGGAAGGCATTCAAGGTGTTGGACCAAAAATAGCTGGCAGCCGATAGCATGGGTTCATCTTTGGCTAAATCGGCTATGGTTAGGGCTAAGCACTGAGCGATGCCGATTTCTTCCCAGTGAGTTTGTTTGTTAGCCGACATCCTCTTATACCATTCAGACCAAGTCTTGATAGCCGATGGCCAGGATTTAAAAGTGTTGGTCCAGTGGTTCAAACTAGGGTTGGTTAACTTAAAGGGGATCCTGTTAGTCTCGGCACTGATGATTTCTGTGGGATCTTTGTTACCGATTGGGCCCAAGAAGTACCGATTGGGATGAACCAGGCTTGGGATTGCAACTTGGTGGGAGAGATGCTACAGAAAAGAAAGGGGAGAAGAAGTAAATTACGAAGAAAACTAATCTATGAGTAGAAAGAGGATTCGGCTGATGGGGTTACCTCAGGGAACTCGATGACCGGAGCGCTTGAGGGAGCTGCGGAAGACGACATCGTCGGAGATGGAGTTGTTGCTGACGAGGGAATCGTCTACGTGGTCGCCGGAGAATCCGATGAAGCTATTGCAAGAGTTGGAGGCGATTACGGTTGAGGCGATGAAAACGGGAGTAACGGCGTGAAAACCTTCAAGCGGTGGTTGCTATTTAAAGAAGGTGTGTGATAACGGTTGAAATAGAAACAGAACCCTAGATCGATTCGGAGAGGATTCAAGCAAATCCGCAACATTCCAAATATCACGGACTTGGGGGGCATGTGTTAACGACCAAATTTGGTAAATCAAATATTGGATCTGAAGATAGAACCAAAGCGGATTTGGAGGAAGCTGGCGGTTACAAAAACAGAGCAAGAATCGGTTGGTGACCGAATCGGCTACGGTGTGTATCGGCTGGTGACCGAGTCGGCTATTGTGACCATCGGCTGAGACAGAGTCGGACAAGGATAGCCGATGTAGCCGATTCCGACGAGAGGATAACAGAGTCTTTGTCGGGTTCGGTTGGTGAGCTTCATGAGGATTCCCGCATACGGATTGGGTCTGAAGAAGGAAATTGTATCTATTACTTAGGATATAATGTTAGTTTCCTAATAGATACTGTCGGTTAGAGTTTGTATTAGGGAATTGTCTTTGATATGAGTTGTAATAGAGATAAGAATCGTGTCCGATAAGGACTTATTGTGGAGTTCTGGGTATAAATTAAACCCAGGGTCGTGTAAGGAAAAAAACAGATCAATACAACAACTTCGGCGCATCGCCACCTTTACTCTTTCATTGTTTTCGACGAGTTCTTGCTTTCGAGTTGGGCTGCATCGGTTTCGATCTCCAGCAAGAGGTAAAACTTGTTATGGCGGCTTGCGCTCTCGGGATTAGTGCTTCCATCTTTATGACACTCTGATCCTGTTTGTGTGAATCGTCGAGTTATCATATATATTGTATAATCTGAATTGACATCAATATATAACTCAAATCGGTTGGTGTCTGTTTCACAGAAAAGCAACCGATAGGATTATATATCGCTGTTGATTTAGATTATATAATATATCTACCATCTCGAAAAGGTTTTCATCGACTTGATCATCTAGACATTATGTTTCTTTACATATTTAGTGCTGCATCAGTTAGGTTTGACCTACTAAATCATGTTTAGAACCATAGTTTCTAGCCTGTCTATGATTGCTAATAGAGATAGCGTCGGGGTTTCAGCCGATCTTACCTGGTTTAATTATCTTGTTATCTTGATATATTAAATCTGCCCTTTATATCGAGATATTAACTTAGTAAAATATATTGAGCTTGTTGTCAAATCTGGTTAGGATCATCTTAACATTAGTTTGACAAGTTGTTTAATATATTTTGTTCATGATAATATCTCTGTATAAAGTAGTATCGGAGTACTAGCCGGTACATGTTAGATTTACCTAATCGGCTATGCTATGAACTGGTATAATCTATGCTTCATAATGTATTTGGGCATAAGTGATTTATACTGTCTCGGCGCCCTGTCCGATCTATCCCAATCATTTGGTTTAAATATATTGTGAGGTTTAGATTATATTTTGTTGATATCTACAGCCGATTGAGTAGATTTAGCTTTGTCTTGCTTTATCTGTTATAGCCGATTTAATGCATCGTGCATCGGCTTAATGCTCAATGATACGTCATCGGTAAACCAGCCGATCGGCTATCATTGATGGATTTAACTGCGCTTTCTTTGTTTCTTATTGGTTGCAGGATCAAACCAATTGGCACGCCTAGAACCCGAAAGAAGTCTTTGGACCTGCACTGGAGCTAAGCAGATCTCCCAGGCCAGTGTGTGTTTTTTGCATCAACAAAAGGTTGCATGCTCCATGACGTAGCACGCATGAGTGCCACTCCAGGGCTTGTAGAATGTCTCCGTTGCGAGATATCAGTCAAAACGACATCCATTACGATGGAAATGCACGACAACATATAATCTGAAGAGAGTTTTTTAGCCCGTCCAATGTTGTTCTTTCCTTGCCACGCTACCACAAATTAGTTCCTAAACCTGACGTGCTCAGTGTAGTAGGGCCCTCAACGGACCAGATTAACTTGTTGTGGGGTTATTTCCATCGAAACTTTAAGGACATTGCCCTAATCGCATCGCTGATCCAAAGGATGTGCCAAACAAGGTGAGGAATGTGTTTATTCACAAAGTTTCTAAACTTTTCCCATGAAAAGGATGCTTGCTCCATGACGTAGCACGCATGAGTGCCACTCGATGGCCTTGTAGAATGTCGATGTTGCGAGATATCAGTCAAAACGACATCCATTATGATGGAAATGCATGACAACAAGGAATTTGAAGAGAGTTTTTTAGCCCGTCCAATGTCGTTCATTCCCTGCCACACTACCACAAATTAGTTCCTAAACCTGACGTGCTCGGTGTAGAAGGTCCCTCAACGGACCTGATTAACTTGTTGCGGGATTATTTCCATCGAAACTTTAAGGACTTTGCCATAAACACATC